>JACVVK020000144.1:287500-300000 GCA_018292915.2 Batillaria attramentaria
CGACGTGGAGCAGAAGACGACAGCATAATGTGGGTGGTTTGTCTCACATAGTTATGAAGGAGTGCATGAGGTTTTTGCATTGTAAATCTCTCTCTCTCTCTCTCTCTGCCCTCTCCCTCACTCTCTGTCTCAGTCTGTGTGTGTGTGTGTGTGTGTGTGTGTGTGTGTGTGTGTGTGTGTGTGTGTGACGGTGTGTGTGTGTGCGCGCGCGAGCGTGTGTGCGTGGCCGGGTCAGCAGATCACTCCGTCCAGCAGGGAGCATGGTATACAGATATGGTAGACATACAGAGCTAGTATACAGCCATGCCTTCTGGTAAGTCTTTCAAAGATCACATACAAAGTAATTAAAAAGAAAAAAGAAACACGACTGATGCCCCGAGCAGGACTCGCCGAACCCTTATCTCTCGCACTGGTGACTGACAAGAAATGAACCACTACAACATTGACATCCCTCAAATGAGCAAAACAGACACACATAAAAGTTGTGCATTAAAACGCAGACTCCCATGTGAATATCGCTGCATAAACCTGGTTTCAGCAGCATGGAAGAATGCAAAGGGCAAAGCTGACCAGCCGAATCCGAGAAAAACGTCATCAAAGTTGCTACTTTACGTCACCAAACTTGACAGTGAATTTGCATAATACTCTGACCTAAGCACGGTTCCTGACAAAAGCATGTCTGTTTGCAGTGCTGCATCTTGAAATGCAGTCAGCCTACAGGCAGCGCACGGACGTCGTAAATCACGTTCTGAGTCGCTCGGAAGATCCATGGAGTTCTCAGCTTTGTCTCCGTCGTTGCAAAATTGGTCCCAAGAGGAAAGCGAAGGATGCAATTTCAGACAATTATCTCCCTTCCCAGCTATCTGAATTACTGACACTAATATCAATATTTTCGTAACTCGGCTGGAGGCTTGTCGCCCGTGAACACTGAGCAGCCTGACCTAGGCCTGCCATGCGCCTCACCTTTGACCCTGAAACTGACATCTCTCGGAGACCGCCTCTGACAGCACTGGGTTCGAAACTGACTTCTATCAGCCTGTGAGTATAAGTTCGTTATGATGTCATGTCACGTGTAAGATTTGGAATATTTGCACTCATTTGTCTGTTCTTTTGTCTAAATCGGTATAACAATGAGTCCCAAATCTGAGTCTTTGCCAGATTATCTCATAGTATTGTACACAGTCAAACCCGTACAAGACGGTCACCCGAGGGACTGGGTCAAACTCTGTGTGTGTGTGTGTGTGTGTGTGTGTGTGTGTGTGTGTGTGTGTGTGTGTGTGTGTGTGTGTGTGTGTGTGTGTGTGTGTGTGTGTGTGCGCGCGCGCGCGCGCGCGGCCTGATTTGTCGCGCGTCACATGCATTTTCCTTCAACCATAATTATTTTCTTTGAACTATTTCGTTTACTAAACCTCCCCGCACGTGCGACTACGATAATGTGAATTGCGTGTAATTATGGGATCCCTTACGGGCATGCATGCATACTGATAATTTGACTACCCTACGGTTTCCCACAGAACTAAAACACTGAAACACATGCACCATGCGGCACGCTGTCAGCTCATTAAATATTCAAGCCATCGATATTTGTAGAACCATGACAGTACCCAAGTGTCCAGTCCTACCAATACTGTAGCCACGAGCAGCTGTCAAGCACTGAAGCGGTCATCAAATTTTCACTGATGCCAACGCCACAGGCGGTTCTCTTGTCCGGACACTGCTGTTGATGACAACAGTCTAATTAAGCGTCAATTTGCAGACAATAATGCGCGGGTGATTGACTGTGAACGGCATGGTTAGTGAATCGAATCGGATAGTACTTTGGCTGGCCACCCATCACCCCCCCCCCCCCCCCCTCGCCCCCCCCCCCCCCCCCCGAATCTGCTATCCGGTACCCTTTCCCCCTCCCCCGCCCGGACTCTTCACCTCGGGCGTAAAAAAAACAATCCCCCCCATCCCCCTCCCCGAATACCCCCCCCCCCAAAAAAAAAGCAAAAAAAAAAGAGCAAAAAAACAACAACAAAATAAAATAAAATGAAAAAAGAAAACGAAAAAGAGATAAAATAAAATTTAAAAATGAATAAAAATAAAAATAAATAAAAACAAATAAAAATATTATAAAATATATAAAATAAAATAAACACGATAAAATAAATGATTGAAATAAACAAATGAAATAAAAGGAACATAAAAAAGCTGATGAAGATTTTCGATTTGTTCTGTCCACAGCACGCTAGGGACTCGTGCGAAAAACTCCGCCATATTTTGTTGTGCGGCTGAATACCGGAGTGAAGCGGAATACAACTTCAGCTAACTTCACCTGTTTGCCTCGTTGTCCCTGTCTTTAACATTACCCGTATTAGTGGTAGAAAAGGACGTTAAACCTTCAATCAGGCAACCAGTCAGCGTCAGAAGTCTCGTCTATTACGAGATTTTGAAATCCGATTACCGGGAGGGGGGCCGGGATAGCCGGATGGTAGAGCGTTGGACTTTCAATGCTCAGGTCGTGAGTTCGGAGCCAATATTTGTACTGGCCTTATTTTTCTTTTTCTTTTTTTCCCCTCGTTGCCCTTATCTTTGACATCACCCATACGTGGTGGAAAAAGGACGTTAAACTCCCAAACACCCGCCCACCCACCTGCACAATAACCGGATCGCCCAAAAAATTATGAAAGTGACCATCTCCTGTCTGAGACTAAATGACACCACGGTCACGTGATCAAACGTCATGGTCATGGCAGGTATAACAAAGGACGGTTTATGCAGCTGAGGGGTACTTCGATTTCACAGCGAGTACCCCTCAACCTTGAAGTCGCGGTGCGCATGGTGAGTAAATATTGACGTATTGTAAAAACTGAAAACAGCGGCACAAAAGGGAGTGCATTTAAACATGGATGATATATCACTTTTTTCTCTCTGCGAAACTACATGCTGTTCCCCCCCAACACGCAGTTACAAGTTGACAAGAAATTTACAATAAATTTGCATGAACGAGGGGCCACGTAATGGGCAGCTGGTACAAAGAGCACGTGCATGAGGTCAAACATAAAGGCTTGGAAACGTTGACCTTTGTTTGTGTGCAGTTGTCGTTTGTGTCGGCGATAGAATGAAACTGTTCGATCGATCGTGTGTGTGTGTGTGTGCGGGTGCGTGTGTGTGTGTGTGTGTGTGTGTGTGTGTGTGTGTGTGTGTGTGTGTGTGTGTGTGTGTGTGTGTGCCCGCCGACAGCTTACGTCAAGCGTCCTTGGTGCTTTTTGATGACAATTTAAGTTAACACTGACTTTACGTTTCCACTTGCACACCAAATAACCCAGGGGTTGCGCCAGTGTGTGTGTGTGTGTGTGTGTGTGTGTGTGTGTGTGTGTGTGTGTGTGTGTGTGTGTGTGTGTGTGTGTGTGTGTGTGCCCGCCGACAGCTTACGTCAAGCGTCCTTGGTGCTTTTTGGTGACAATTTAAGTTAACACTGACTTTGCGTTTCCACTTGCACACCAAATAACCCAGGGGTTGCGCCTCTGTGTGTGTGTGTGTGTGTGTGTGTGTGTGTGTGTGTGTGTGTGTGTGTGTGTGTGTGTGTGTGTGTGTGTGTGTGTGTGTGTTGGGAGAGGGGCGGAGGTGGGTCTTGGTGTCAATAGGGGGAACGGAGCATAGCGCGTTGGACTGTCGATTAAAAATCCCCAAAGCTCAATTAAAAAAAAAAAAAAAAACCCTCCAAAAAAAACAAAAACCCCGAGACGATATAATACCACCATTGTGGAGAGAGAGAGAGAGAGAGAACGAACGAACGAACGAACGAACGAAACTTTATTTTACAAGGATAAAAGATTAGGTTCGCAGCGAGAGAGAGAGAGAGAGAGAGGGGGGGGGGGGGACAAAACAAAAAACCCACATCGAATCCATCCATTACTTTGTCTCTGAATGGTGTAGCATGACGTTAAGTGCACCCAGCCACGAAATTCCCTCCCCTCTTGGGAGCGCTTAACCTGTGTTTCTACACGTCCAAAATGGCCGCTCCAAACAGCGTTATCATAACGCGAGCCGCTGAAAAAGCTAATAATATATTAATAATATCGACCAGACAGACGTCGGCACCGCCGGGTCTGCCCCGCGACAGCTATAAATTGCCGCGCATTTTCCGTGTAGCAAGAGCAGAGAAGCCGTCATTTTCTCACCCGTTTTTTCTCTCCCCTTATCCTCGGCGGGCGCTCAGGTAAGGTTTTTTTCCCCCTGTCTTTTGTTCTGGATTAGGTTGTGTTCTTCTGCTAATACTTAATAGTATTATAGGAGCACGGACTGATATCAGTTGATCAGGTTTTCGAGACGCGTGCGGACATGAGGAAAGGTTTGCTTTCTGCTATTTCCTTCTTTGTATGACTTATAATTTATTTGAAAATTAATTGTATTTTGTCTTTTTCTCTGTATTTTTATCTCTTTTATCCGGTAATTTTGAAATAAGGACGAAGAAAAAAGAAACAATTGTTTTATGCTGCTGAAATTGTACGCCCATGGTGTGCCACTGTCAGGTCATTATGGACAGGCTTCTCTTCGCATTTATTTAATTGTAATTCTATTTTTATTATTTTATTTGTTTGTATTTGCTTTGCATTGTTTTTTTTTAAATATAAGAACTTTGATGAATATAATCAATAACTAAATAACAGTTTTTCTAAGACATGTTCTGTCATGTTTGGACGTTACCTTAATTTGTTTTATAGGTAAATTGGCCTAGCTTATAGTTTCTATGAAAAACAAAACCTATTCATCTGATAGCCTTAGTGTTTGTTCCTTCTGCTGTCTTCCCCGTACATTGCTTATGTTCTATTTTGCCATTTTCTTCTTTGAAATTGCTCGATTTAAAAAAAAAAAAAAACAAACAAACAAAACGAACAAATAACAAAAATCTTATCGTTTTATTATTACCTTAACTGGCTCTGCTGGTCGCCAGTTTTAATTTGTATAAAGAAGGCGGAGGCTATATATAGGTTTCTGGCCTCTTGCCACCGCCTGAATACTTGTTTGTGTAAACTGGCCAGCGAAATAAAAAAACACCTTTAAATCAATTTGTATAAAGAAAATTGTTTTATCCGAAAACTTTAGGGGTTTTTATTAATTTTTTTTACTACTTTATTATCCCTTTCGGCAATTTCGGGCTGCATTCCCCGGGGGTAGTGCGTCGCCCCGGTGCAGCACCACCCAATACCTATCCTATATTTTTTTTTTTTTTACAATTTTGCTTGGGGAGGAAAGCCATATAACCCGGAGAGAAACCCCCGATGAGCAGCCCGGCAGCCAGGAAAAACCCGGTATCACATATCACAAGCTCAACCTGGGCTCGAACCCACGCTTCATCGCCGTGACAGCAGTGACGGCCGTTCACTAGCGCAGCGGCTAAATCCGACCCGCTACCTATTAGACCACCGCTCACCCCAAATCCGAAAAGTTTGATTTCTTCCCCATACATTTCTCTATTTTCATTTTCTTCATTCAATTTGCTCGACTACAAAAAGAGAGCATTGTTTGCGCTGTTAGTTTCAGCATGATAATTATACTTGTATTTTCGAAACTTTCGCACAGTCATGTGATGTATCAGGTTTTTTTTGGTGTTTTTTCCCGTTTGCTGCCCCAACTCTTTGCCAGCTGCAATGGTGTTCAGTGGCTTGTTCTTTTTAACCAGTCTTATCACATAGCGTGCAGGGGATGTTAGACCTCTGGCTCTGAATAGTTAAATGATAATTTTCGATGATTTTACCAATAAAACAAAAACATTGACACACCTAATCTGTTGCTATACCGATGAAACAATCTGAGTTACTCACATCAGCACAGCACAAACATTGGGAAGCTGACGCCATTTTTTTTCTGGTCTACACTCAAGATGAATAATTTAGTGGAACATTTAGCAAAATGGAAGCGGGTGGACATTTTGCCTTTTAGAATGCACGCTGCTTTTTAACGGACCATTTGCTGAGAAGGTCGTTTTTAAAAACTAGCGTCGTTTTTGTTTTCAGTAACTATCACATCTCTAGTTTATAAGAAGAAAAAAAAATTCCGCTGTTGGTGGTGACAGGTGCAAGTAGTATATATGTTCAAAGGGAGTGCACGCAGGAGATAAAAGTTTTGAAGGTTACTTCCCTTAGTCGCAAAAAACTCCTTTGGGAAAGTAGGCCTCTGAAGCGAAAACATAATCATTTCATGGGGAGGTAGTTAGCGAGTCAGTGAACCGGAAAGAGTAGAAACCCCGAAATAATTATATCTTGTTAAGTGAAAGAAAGCCAACTTTGAGAGGAACTCATTAGCAGGGAGCAAATTTCAAAAGTGTGACACCCCCCCTCCCCCCAACCTCTCGAAAGAAAGGAAAACCTTTTAGAAAGCTATTAGCGGACATACTTTTTTATGTCGGACCGGCCGGTTACGCAACACCTTTCACCTTTTAGGAGGAGGAGGAGTTAGTGGATGTGGGAGGGGGAGGGGGGTGTGGAATGATGCTGGGAGGGGGGCGGGAGAAGTATGTTAAAAGGAATGTGTGATAAACAGCTTGTCATGTCTTGCAATTTAATAAGAACAACTGAAAGAAGAAGAACAACAGCAAAGAAAGAAAAGTCTCTTCTGAAACATCAGCCATAGTCAACTACCCCCCCCCCCCCTCCACACACACACACACACACACACACACACACACACACATACACACACACAGACACACACACACACACACACACACACACACACACACACACACACACACACACACACACACACACTTCTAGTTTCCGTCTTTCATTGTGTTTATTTTGGATTATCGTTCGTCGGTCTTCAAAGTCTAGGTCTGTGACTGGGAGGCGGGTTGGCCGAATGGTAGAGCGTTGGACTTCTAATGCTCGGGTCGTGAGTTCGTATCCCGGCTGGGGCCAAATATTTGTGCTGGCTTTTTCATCGTTACCCCGTCTTTGATATCACCCGTATGTGGAGGAAAAGGACGTTAAACCCATAAAGACAGACCCATCCCACCCTGGGTCTGTGAATAGAAAACAATATTGCGGGGTGGGGTGGGTGGGTGTTTTGGGGGTTTAACGTCCTTTTCCACCACATAGGGTGATATCAAAGACGGGGCAACGACGAAAAAGCCAGCACAAATATTTGGCCCCAGCCGGGATCGAACTCACGACCCGAGAAGCAGTATACATTCTAAACATACTTTAAAAAAGAAGAAGAAAGAAAGATAAAAAAGCTAAGTGTCTTTTCTACTTGAGCAGGCGAGAGTAATTACCGTTTCCGTGAAGTTTTTGAAACAATCACGACATACGAACGATTTACGGCAATGGGTACATTATGCAGCCGGGAAGTCTACACAACGATTACATCGCATATGAACTTCATTAACTCTTTCTTCGCAGAACAGTTAAAATCGAGAAAAGTTTTTGCTGTTGTTTTTTTCCTATTGTTAGTGATACGGTCCGTCAGTGCATTTCTACATTCAGTGATACTCATGCTTGACTTGGTGACAGCTGAGCTGTGAAAAGAGTTGACATTCCTGTAGGTGCCCGTTCACGTGTTTTTATGCTGACCGTACGTTGCCATGGGGTGGACTAGCCAAACATACTTATCTAGGGAATCTGGTTTTCTGATTATAGGAAATCGGAAATCTTATACTTCTCGTATGGTACTACAGCTCAGGCTGGGGTTGAGGGGGGGGGGAGGTGTTGCCGTAACAAAAAAGACAACAACAAAAAAAGAAAAAGACGAAGACGTCTTACAAAGCTTACATCTTGTATTGTCAGTGGGTGGGTGGGCGTTTGGGAGTTTAACGTCCTTTTATACCACGTAAGGGTGATCTCAAAGACGGGACAACGAGAAAAAGCGCAGCACAAATATTTGCCCCACGCCAGGATTCGAACTCACGACCCGAGCACTGAAAGCCCAACGTTCTACCCATTCGGCTGTCCCGGCCGGCTCCCCCGGGTATTATCAATGTCTGGCTGGACAAAAGCACATGTATACGAAACACGTATTCGGAACAGTAAGCGAAGGAAAAATTTAAATGCTAAACATATATCCATATAATTATCATTTATTATGTTCAACAGATTCTTAAGAGATAAGACGCTGAGAACTCCCGAAGCAGGGGAATGGGGAGGGTGGAGTCGGGGGCGGGGGGTAGAGGGTGGGGGTGGGGGATAGGCGTGGAGGAAGCACTTTAAAAGCCTTCTGGCTCATTTCAACTGTGAATTACACAAATCCTCTCCGTTTCACATGAACGACCAGCCAGACTGAGAGGCCGAACGTGCATATTTTATTCTAAGACGAAGGCACGCTTCATTACCCTCGTAACAAGCCCTTGAAAGACATTACTCGCCGACAGCTTCCATTATCCCTTGAACGGATTCTTGTGAGAAAAAATCGAACTACAAACTGTCACCAAATGATGTATGCCTCGCTGAAATGTGTGTGTTTGTGTAGGACAAATTAGGGAGTGTGGTTGTTGTCGACGTCGTTGTTAGGAGGCGGGGCTGAGAAGAGGTTGCCGTAATACACACAAGATGGCCACCAGCCCAATATGTTGTTTCCATTCAATGACCTGCTGTAGTCACAGTCGTAGTCGTTGTGTCATGTATGCAGCCCGCGCGCACACGCCGGAACGCAAGCTCTCTGACATCAAGCATGCTGACATAAAGAAAGTACTGAAAACCCTTATCGTGCCTCTATGCACTTGCAAAAAACCCAAACACATGAGGTCGTGTGAGCTCGCCTAGCTGGTTGACGTCACAAACTTGTTGGCGTATGCGAGGTTCTACATGGGTGAATGAATTCTTGTAATAAAGTCGTTCCCCTTTGACAGAGTTACTTCCCGCAGACCTGACTGACAGACGATTGCTTACTGGTATCGGAGAAGAGACCCTCTCTCTCTCTCTCTCGCCTAGACGCGCGCTTGCGCGCGCACGCACGCACCCCCCCTCCCCCTACACACACACACACACACACACACATTATGCAAAGACCTTGGAATCAGAAAGACGCGTCACTCCTGCCCTCGTAAGAGTAGACTCCAGAGTGCAGTCCCTTTTCGGCGGGGCGTGAAATGTGACTGCTTACACCCAGCGCCATTTTTAAAAATGGCGAATTTTTTTTTTAGAAAGCAGAGACTTGTGTGTCATATGATTCGATTTGAAACGAAGTCTTGAATATCCGACCACTTTTCGTTTGGGCAAAATCTTTGCCAGCGGACAATTATGTTGCGCTTTGATGGCACTGTTTACGTGGTACACTGATCCAACAGGATGTGAGTAAACGGCAAGGGGGTTGCACTCTGACAGGCAAGGGTGTTGCACTCTACAGGCAAGTATTATTGCACGGTGCAGACGATCACGTACCTGCCTTGTGGTGGAATAAGAGACGATTACAAAAGCATACACACCCGTGCTCTAGGACTGAATGTAATAATAGATCTGTCCATTCAGACAGAGACAGGTTATGTATGTCTCTGATTCAGAAACACGCCTACTTTCACTCTGAAGACAGCCTGCTAATCACTTGCGCCACTGAGGATCCCTCTGGGTTCAAAGCTGGTCAAGGATGACATAGTGCGCGACCTTGTGTTTGAGAGCACCGAGACAATTTAGGCCCGTCACGGTAGCGCAGTGAGCGCCATTTCCCCACTGTGCACAGAGGTACTTTCCACTGAAAGACTCTGTGCTCCAGAGAGTGTCGTAAGAGAGACATATAGCGGGACAACGCGAAGAGTTGTCTGCCCGCATTAGCGCGCATCCTAGATCTGGCCCCTATAGTGACAGCATGGCGGAAAGTGGAAAGCGATCACAAAAGCATGCAATTGTGTTCTGCGCCGAATTGTTCAAATAACAGACAAATATAAACGGGGAAATACTTCTTTTGGTATTCCTGTTGAAAAACAAACTTTTTTTTTTCGCTTTCTTGTCCAAAAAAAGAAAAAGAAAAAAAAAAAGACCTCAAGTGGTACGTGTGCATGCAGTGTAAACTAACAGTAAACACACGCGGCTGACGCAGATACAGCGTAATTTTTTCCCTGACAACTTTACAAATCACGGTGACTTAAATTGTGCTAGCGTCTACCTGCATCTAAATTCAGAACACACACACACACACACACACACACACACACACACACACACACACACACACACACACACACAGAGAGAACAAAATCATCCGGCTGAACTTCGTTCTAACCATTGTAAAACCCAGGGCCGGATCCAGGGGGGGGGGTTCCACAGGTTCTGGAACCCCCCCCCCCCCCCTGCAAATGACATGTACCTGTAGATGGACGTTTTTGTTTTGTTTTTTTAATCCATGTCAGCCGGGACCCAATTTATTCATGGTCAAATCCGATGAGAAAAGTGGTACCCCCCCCCACCCTTCCGCCCTCGGAGCGCACCCATCCGATGCCGATAACAGAAAAGATTACAATCTTGTCTACAAACCTTGATAAACAGCTTAGACATAGGCTTTCAAGCTGTCCTGATGCCCCTGCACCCCCATTGGGGGAGACCCCCAAACCCCCCCAAAAAATTTTGGAACCCCCCCCTTCTATACCCCTTGATCCGGCCCTGAAACCATATCACAACATAGAATCTGCTGGATCGTCGGTCGCAGATATGATTAATGCTGAGTTAGCAGGAAGTATTCAGCGGATGCGTCCATCTTTGGATCTCTCGCACATTCGATCTTTCTGTGTTCCGTACTAGTTTTACTTGAACACATCGAACGAAATGCACTGCGTAGCCTACGTACAGCAGTGAAAGCCAAACTAGATCTTTCTTTCGTCCTCCGGAACTTTGAGAGTACTTATGTTTTCCATAGGCCTAAAACACATGCGAAATATATGGGGGGAGACCACCTGGCAGTCGCTGACATCTTCGTTTTTGTTTATTTTCTTAAAATGTTTTACGGGGGCTAGTGTAGGGTTGGGTCAAACAACTGCGTAGATCTGCGGGATGCGCGCTAATGCGCGCAGACAACTCTTACGCGTTGTCCCTCAAAGGGAGGTAAGTGAACTATCTTTATGTTTCCAAGATCTTTGCATTATGCTTCTGAGTGTGAGTCAGTGGCAAAAACGAAACCCACTGAAATTCCCGCTTTCCACATGTCAAGTTGTAGAGACTCTTGCGAAAAGATACTGCATTTCGATGCAAAATAATTTCTAGACCATCCCAGAACATGCTGGTGCAGTAACGTCAGTAGATTACGTCACCTTGGAGAGATTTCGAGCCTTCCAGTAAGTTGAGGAATGTTCTAGATCTGACGTAAGCAGCCCCCCTGCACAGCGTTCTGGATTCTTCTTCTTTCATGAATTTGTTCTCCGCGCATATTCTGTTCATAAAGTATTGGAGTTGTAGTCTGTTGTATCCCGTATCATCTCTGCGAGTGCACGATGATGGCGACATAGCATAAGTAAAATACAACACCACGTCTCCAAACAGAGGAATTCCGAAAGAAAGTGGCGAGACACCCCCAAGAAAAAACAGCATCACGTCAATCAAACATGACGCACTTACTTTACGTCAGTGCGCGTGCGTCTCTTCTTCGATGTTTGTGAGGCGTGTGGCTTGCAGAGGAAATGTGCTGTGAGTACAAATTTTCGAGTCAACTGACGATAACGGCTGCAGTGAATTTTTCTAATTTTTTTTGTATATTTTTTATGGCACCCCAGGCTCATTATCTATGTATAGTAGGAGCGATTTTGAGATCTAAAGTGTGTTCACCAGCACTTTCATCAGGTACGGCTTACGCCAAAAGTATAAAAGCGACAACCTCCAAACTTCACTTAGTTGAGAGTCCGTATTCATGCTATCTATGTCCACAAAATGGAGTTTTAGGTAAATATTACGCCTTTAAACGCCAGAAAGCCACTTATTCTGAAAAGGGCGATAACTCGCAAATCATGTGTGCAATCGTACCTGGATCGGGCCTTCTATTCAACAATCTTGATTCATTTAGAAACCCCAAATTTGAAATCGATCGGTTCAGTATTTTCGGAGAAATAGGCATCTGAACTGGGTTCACATGCAATGTCAACTCAGGCTCGGTTTACATGAAAACTATAAGAGCGACCATTTTCTAGTAGTGAGTCAATTCAGAGTCCGTATTCAAGCTATCTACTGCCAAAAAATTGAGTGATTTAAATAAATATTACGCCTGTACACGAAAGACAACCAACTTGTCTCAAAAGGGCGATAACTCCCAAATCACTTAAGCAATCATCACACGCTTGAATCGTCTAATGTAACATTTTGATAAATTTGGATACCCCAAATTTGAAGCCATTCGGTTGAGTATTTTCGAAGAAACGGGCCCGGACACAATTCACACACACACACACACACACACACACACACACACACACACATCCATACAGACGGCACTCAGTGAGGAGAAGAAGCGCGTTCGGAACAGCATCGATGACGCAGGTTTTTTACGTCATTGTCAGAGTTACACTTGCATAATCGTCTCTGCGGGAGATCGGCAGTGACGTG
>JACVVK020000144.1:305000-327500 GCA_018292915.2 Batillaria attramentaria
ATTATTATATGCATACACTCTGCAGTATTTGGCGGCGCAGAAAACATTTTATTGGGTTTCAAACACCGGTAAGTGAGACAGGATTCGCAAAATGCGCATCGCTTACGTCCCCTTACGCGTTGCGTCATAGAGGCATTAGCCGTGCAGCGTTGCGAGAACTGACAAGGGACAATCGCGACGCTGGTGAAAGAAAGCTCAGTGTGAGAAAGCAAAGTAGCCAGTCCCAAGACAGACTTTTCTTTCCGCCTGTTTTCTCGATGGAGGTCAGAGCTTGTTGGGGGATTGGCAAGATAAAAGTGTTACGTTTGCAAAACGCGTGCAAATGTCTGACCGTAACGCAATAAACCGTATCTTGCAGCTTGATTTTCGGTTCGTTTTCTTGCATTCGTAACTCGCTCGCCTCATTGGGATGCTTTTAGCAGACACCGATGTCTGGTGCGGGCGAGGCAAAAATTGGGATAATTTGAATGACAATTTCATTAGCGCGACATTCAGACGAGGAGTGCTTGACAAAACACATGTCACACAAAGAGGTGGGGTGGATCGAGTTTTTTTTCTCTCCGACCACACTGTTTTCAAGACCCGGATGTCACCTTAAAGCCTCTTGTTCGTAACACCACTGAGATGGAAAACTGCCGGTTTCAAATCTCTGAAGCTGTTTGCAAGACAGAAGGATGTTTCATTTGACCATCGCGACCGTTTTCGTGACTTTGTGGCTTCTAATATTAGAGAAATATGATGATGATGATGATGATGATGATGATGATGATGGAGACTTGATATAGCGCACGGCTCCACCCTAACTGAGTGCTCACCGGCGCTTAGGGAGAGGTTTTGAAAGGAAAGATAGGTAAAAAAAAAAAAAAAAAAAAATTACTGGCGCGCGGCACTGAAGAGATGAGTCTTCAGGCGCTTCCGGAATGCGGTAATGCTGACTGCCTCCTTCACTGTCTCAGGGAGAGAGTTCCACAATTTTGGCGCCGCATTTTTGAAGGACCGTGCACCGTGCCTCTTCTTACTGGTGTCGTCAGTTGAAGGGAGCCGCAGACGGAGAGAACTTGCAGACCGCAAGTTGCGCGCTGGCTGGTACACAGGAATCAGTTCCTTCAGGTACGTGGGGGCAGTGTATGGTATGGTATGGTATGGTAGACTTCTCCTCGGCGCACATATCCATCTCTGCTGAAATGCTCACGGCGCCGCAGGGTGGAGGACAAAGCAGTGAAAGCCTGCTGCCGCTAAGCACTACTTTATGTGCAAACCTTCACCCTGCTATTCACTCTGGTGCGTGCGACAGTCTTTCTGTTTACCACGCCACCGGCCACAGCCTGCTCTTCTTCGAAAGATGAACGTGGGATTTTTAGCGTGCACACTTGATGTTTGTGCGTGCGTGTGTACACGAAGGCGAGACAGGCACCGCAAACGAGTCTGCACATGGATTTGACTCGATATGGGAAGGAAAAATCCCACCATACTCCTGCCCACCGGGGGCTCGAACCCGGCAGCTCAGGATCCGAAGTCGGATGCCTTAACCACTAGACCAAATCCCCTGTCTACAGTGTCCAACTTAAATACGACTTTGTCTGGTTTAAACAGATGTATTTCAATACAGACAAGTCGTTCAGATAGTGAGCATAAACAAGCGGCACCGCTTATGTTAATGCTCAGTGGGAAAAAAGTACATATTGACAGCATTGAAATGGCAGACTAGACTGGTAAGTAATTATGATAGATTACAACTACAGAAGAGAGAGAGAGAGAGAGAGTGGTGTGTGTGTGTGTGTGTGTGTGTGTGTGTGTGTGTGTGTGTGTGTGTGTGTGTGTGTGTGTGTGTGTGTGTTGTGTGTCCTCCCGAATACATGGCATTACAAAAGAACGACCGTGACGACAGCAGGTGATTAAATGGAAACAACATATTGGGCTGGTGGCCATCTTGGTTTTTGTTTTGTTTTGTTTTGTTTTTTTTGCAGACGTGTGCTTGTGGTTTTGCAACGTCGTTGCTGAATCTCCACCCTTTTCCTCCTTTTCAATCATGGACATTTTAAGCCCCACACACTGAGTGCCAATATCTCTATCAAATACCAGTATTATCAAACCGTCTGACGCTAACACTGAGAGAGAGAGAGAGAGAGAGAGAGAGAGAGAGAGAGAAAGAGAGAGAGAGAGAGAGAGAGTGAGAAAGAGAGAGAGTGAGAGAGAGTGAGAGAGAGAGTGAGAGAGAGAGAGAAAGAGAGAGAGAGAGAAAGAGAGAGAGAGAGAGAGAGAGAGAGGGTCTATGTGCACTCACAACAACGAAAAGAAAAACAACAACAACAACAACAACAAAAAAAACATCCACTGGGTTGAGCTAGACTCTGTCAAGGAGGAGCTATGTAGCTAAAAACAAAAACAGAAAAGCTAGACACGTGCTACACGAGTGATAAAATCTTGAACTTTACCGAATATAGTGCAGTTCTCTTGACTAGAGAGACAACAGTTACCGTAAAGGAGTGTAATATGTATGTGGGAATGTTAGGGAGGTAGTGTGGGGATGGTAAGCTGACTTTCTTTGAGCCGTTCCTGGACAGAGAGGGACTCGACAAAGCTTCTAAAAATATCCACCAATCAGCGCCGTCTAGCTGGTCCTCAGTCCGCAACCAAATAACGTCGTCTGGTCAGGTGGGTGGAGGTGGGGGGGGGGGTGTTTGGGGGTTTAACGTTCTTTTCCACCACACAGGGTGATATCAAAGACGGGGCAACGATGAATAAGCCAGCACAAATATTTGGCCCCAGCCGGGAGTCTGGTCAGTAATAATCAATAATGATAATAATAATGAGTATTGTATAGGCGCTTTACCCAATTTCATGACTCGGCTCAAAGCGCCGCGAACTGCATCCAGCGCGCACGCTCACGTGAACCACACGCATTCTCTCACACACTGGTCATAAACACATTACAATCACGTGGTGCGAAGGATCAGCTCAGCTATTTAAATTTCTGAATTTAGAATTGCATTTATTTTTCAAATTTGCTGGGCTGAACATTTCCAAAGCAGAGGGGGGAGGAAGCCGGAGTACCTGGAGAGAACCCTCGGACGATCGGCCCGAATGAACGAGAAGGAAAAAAATTCTTTGCCCCGAGTGGGACTCGAACCCCTGACCTCTCGCACGTGGTGACAAGTCTCTTAACCACTAGACCACCGTACGCGGTACACTTCTAGAACAACTTACACGCTGGTCAGAGTCACCACAATGGTGTCAGATGCTGTACTGTGACCCTAGTGACTGATTCTGATGTACAGATTAAGCACACTCACACACTCACTATCGCCTTTTGCTCCTTCTGGGGCATAGGCCGCCGACAAGTGTTCTCCAGGCCTCCCGGTCCTGGGCCAGTCCCTCCAGCTGTCCCCAGCTGTGTCCCATTCTCTTGGCATCCGCCTCCAGGTCGCGTCGTCTCCTCATCTCGGCGGCCACTTGTGCAGTTTTGCCGGCTTCGAACACGGTCCTGACGTTCCATGTCCCGATGGTCCTGGTGGTCCTGGTTGAGATGATGGTCGTCGGCTCGATGGTTTCCGGACGTGTCCGGCTTTCGCCATCGGGCTTCACACTATCTCCAGCTGGAGATCCATCCTCTCCCAGGGCCGAAAGATCCCTTAAAGTTCTTGTTGGCGTTTCTGTAACAAGGCTTTTTTTTTTTTTTTACGGGACCGGGTTGTTAGCCCGATGCCTAACCCCCACCCTGGAGGACCAGTGGACCGCGCTTTGTCAGGCACAGATTAAACACCTTTGATGAAAAGTTTTCCACACAATATTGTACGCCTTTGGTACGTATTGAGACTTTAAGCGGGTGTTCCCACGCTGACAGGAAAAGAGTTTAAAGCAGTAAATTACCAATGGAAAATATTCACATATCACGCAATTTCATTACACAAACAAGACACGCGCACATAAATTTACTACGGGGGAAACTCCAAACTTCGGGGTCAATTTTAATACGACGTTTTGTCTGTCGCGCTAAAATGGAAATATGTACGAGAGTTCCGTCCCAAGCACCGTTTATGAGAAATACTCCTTCCCCCCCCCCCCCCCCCCCCCCCCCCCCCCCCCGTTGCTGACATTGAGACGCGTCGCCCAGGCATCCGCGGTGAACTTCGACCAGCGGCGTCCCAGCTCGTCCTTTCTGTCGCACTTTGTTAAAGGGACAAAAGACATAAACAAAATTAATGCCTTCTGTAACCCGTCAGTGCTAAGATATAAGCTAAAAGTTAAGTCTGCTGACTTGCTGCACCTGCCGTACCTGCCATGTAATCATTCACATGATGTGTCCTAACGAGGGAAGCACCCGTAAGGTCGCAGCCGTGAAGTGGGTGAGTCTCGACTGCGTGGCAAAAGCCTCCCCGCTGGGCCCACAGCACACCCACTCTGGGTAGGAGCCAACCTCGGTAGGAAATATCCCGCTTGTCTTGGCTGGGATTCAAACCTGGGTCTCCCGGTCCATGGTCCCAAGTGCTAACCACTACACTACGGGGGCCGGTAACCTCTTTTCATTTGAGAGCCACCGTAAGCACAATGGTGTTGGAGGAGAACGGGGAGGTGGGGGGGGGGAGTGGGGAGGGGGAGGGGGGGAGGTGGGGGGGGGGGGACATCGGACATGATGAATGTTTTCATTCATCATTCATCAAAGACAAAACAGTTACTTCCCTCAAACGATCAATGTCTGTTTTATTTTCGTTACCTCTTGTGTGCTAAAACCGGCACTCCTGCGCGAACATTCTTAATAGGAAGGGACGGTCTTCGAAGACAAATCACCAGAAACCGCGTTCAAAATGGGCGTCCATTGTAATTGTCGCTGAATACGTTGGAGAAAGCGCTCGAATTTTTAATCGGTTGATTACAGGGATTACGTTCACAGATAGCGATTTTATTTTTAAAGAACAAGAATTATTATGCTCCTTTGAAGATGACAGAATCATTTTAAGCACAAGAAGGAAGTTGAAAAAAAAATGTGATAGAAAGACATAGACTAAAGTTTAACGGTGTGAGAAATGCCTTCAGTCAGTTTTCCCACAATAGACGACTCCACTCCAGGCCAAAGCCCCGCCTTTTTACTCTGCCGTGTATTGGTAAAACACAGTACGTCCATGACGTCATTGTATGGGTAAAGGGGTGATTTCAAGATGAAAGAGATTGACGTAGTGGTCTTTTTTCCTCAAATGACGTCAGTAGACTACTTTCTTTTCACGTTTCGGTCATATCAAACTACATGTGCTTCCTTTGTTGTAATGTCTGGCAAAAAGTTTGCCAGACTATGCCATGTGTTGTGTTCATTATGCCGCGGCACGCGATTGGCTGAATTCTCGGGGCTCGACCTTTTTGATTGAAAGGAGTGGAGTCGCCCATTTAAATTGCCAAAAAGAGGTAGGAAAGTGATTTGTTGCTGAAAAGGGAAAAGGCCGACACGAAATTAAGACATTTTTAAATGTTCTATAAAATTAAAAGATTTCCTGGTTTTTTTTTGACCGCCCTCCATGTTTTCATAATCAATGGGATTAAATTTGATAGATCACAATAATTACAGGGATTTTGTTCCACGCGGTTGTTGGATTTTTTTTAAATTTCGAAATTTGATGAGCTGTAAGATAAGAAATCGATTTTTTAGAATGTCGATCCCCCCGCCCATCCCTCTCTCTCTCTCTCTCTCTCTCGCACACACACACACACACACACACACACACACACACACACACACACACACACACACACACACACACACACACACATCCACATCTCAGCACCCCCTCCCCTCTCACTACCCTACCCCCCCTCCCCTCCATACCCCTACACACTCACCGCCACCCCAACCAAACCACCTTCAACACATACTCTGTCTATCTTAGATTTACTTCTGAAAAGACTCAGTCCTACCTACTGAATTCACACACACACACACACACACACACACACACACACACACACACACACACACACACACACACACACACACACACACACACACACACACAAAACACACTGACACACACACACACGCACGCACGCACGCACGCACGCACACACACACACACACACCGCTCTCCTTGTGGACACGTCTTCACGTCCGTACACCCCTCCCCTCACACGCATAGAACCACACCTACACTCCCCTCTCCCCACCCCGTACACCCGTACACATTGCCGCACATCCCCCCCCCCCCTCCCGAGTCCCCCCTTCCACACACACACACACACACTGTCTTGGCTTCACTCTTGTAAAGACACACTCCTGCCTACTAAATAGTTACACACACACACTGACACACACACACACGCGCGCGCGCGCGCGCGCGCGCACGCACGCACAGAGAGAGAGAGAGAGAGAGAGAGAGAGAGAGCCAAGAAATCTAACTCAGCCGAGAGTAAACTGCCCACGGCGCTGGATACAGCAAAAAGCGCATGCTGGGTCAGCACACACACACACACACACACACACACACCATACCTCCGACCACGCTCCACGTCTCTTCACCCCCTCCCCCGTACCTCCCTCCCCCCCCCCCGCACCCCATCCCCCTCACACACACGCCCTTACCCTCACCCCTCACCCCCACTCCTGCCTTGGCATCACTTCAAAAAAGACTCAGTCCCGCCCACTGAAGTGTCTTCGCCGAGCAGACAACACACTGACAGAAGGGGGCGTGGGGTTTTGCGCCAGCAGAAGAGCGATGGAAGAGAGAGAGGGCGAAAAAAAAAATGAACAGCTAAGAAATTACGTATCCTTCCTCTACCCCGGCTGTCTGCTGCAGAAGAAGGGCCAGAGGAGGAGAGAACTCTCGCCGAAGGCAGTGCAGGCAGAGACCGAAGGCGGTTGCGTTCATTTCTGGTTGATCTCCCGTGATTGCAGTCCAGAGGTAAGCAGTACTGTACTATTGAAAACTGGTCTTTGTTGGGTTGGTTCTGAACCCACAACGTTCTACAATCCATAGATAATTAAACACTGTTTGGTGGTCGTTTTTGGTTGGTTTTGTTGTTGGGTTGTTGAATCGTATATTCGTTTTGGGCTGATCTGCTGTTGTTACAGTACAGAGGCAAGCAGTACTTTTATTGAAAACCGGTTTTTGTTTGGTTAGTTCTGAATCAACAACCTTCTACGTTCGTTAGAGAATTAAACACTGTTGACAGTGGTTTGTTTGTTTGTTTAAGTTTCTGAATCGTGTGTTCGTTTTGGGCTCATCTGCTGTGGTTACAGTACAGAGGCAAACAGTACTTTACTAAAAACCGGTTTTTTGTTTTGTAAGTTCTGAATGAACTGCCTTTGCGTTCGTCAGATGATTAAAAAGAAGGTTTCTGAATCGAATATTCGGTGGGTTTGGGTTTTTTTGGGGGGGGGGAGGGGTTGATCTGTGGATTCAGTTTCGGGGTAAGTAAAACTTTATTGAACGTTTTGTCTTTTTTCGTTTTGTTTAAGAATATTGTTAATTAGCTACATTTGTAGCGTAAACCGTTATACAAAAAAACTTGGTTCAAACAACAACATTCTACTTTTGTTTGTAGATCACAAAGTATTTTTTTAATTATTATTTTGAATGATCTACGTTCGTTTCTGGCTTGTCTGCTGTAATGACAGTTCCGAAGAAAGTAAAATATTTTAGAAACCAGTTTCGTATAGCAGGAAAAAAAAAGGTTTTCTGCAGAACAATCGACAACCCTGATTTTCTGAAAAAAGAAGAAGTTTTTCTCTGCAGAAAATTTGCACTTTCCTTCAGTAAACACATTTCTACAGAAAATCGTTTTTCGTTGGGAAAAAATAAACTACAGAAAAATAGCAGAAAAGTGTCATTTTTTCATCTGTGTAGAAAATGTTTTTTCGTGGGAAAACTGCGGAAAAATAGCAGAAAACTGCTATTAATTTTTGACATCCTTTGCCAGTGTGTTCTGCAGAAGAAAAAAAAAACCCTGCTATTTTGTTGCAGAAAACTATAGTTTTCTGCAGAATTCGGAAAAACTGCATTTTTTTTCATTTTTTTTTTGCTGCCCCAACTCTTTGCCGGTTCCAGTGGTGTTCCTCCCTGGTAATGGGTGGAATCCACGGAGGGCTCGGAAGTTGGGGCAATTTTTATTATGCATGATGATGGAGATGAGGATGATGGTAAGATGATGCTATGGAGGTCCGTGTGGTTTGGGACTGCGGGACAGGGCCGCATTCCACGCTTCCTGTCATAAATATCCCGGCATTAACCAGGCCCGGGAAGTACGGCACCTGCGGTGCCGGCCGTGTAATCCGTGTAATCATCCACATCATAAGACGTGTCATACCAAGGGAAGCACCCCCAAAGTCGCACCCGTGAAGTGGGTGAAGCTCGGCTGTGTGGCAACAGCCTCCCCATTGGGCCCATAGCACACCCGCTCTGGGTAGGAGCCGACCTAGGTATGAAAAATCCCGCTTGCCTCGGCTGGGACTCGAAGCCGGGTCTCCCGGTCCATAGTCCGAAGTGCTAACCACTACACTACGGGGGCCGGTCGAATAACTGCAATTTTGGCAGCTTTCCCCAACGATAGATTGTTCACCCCTTGTGTTACTTGCCCTCAGCTAATCCTAAACCGCATTTTGGTGTTAGTGTTTCCAGTGACCATTTTGATGTTCCCGGTAAATACCAGGACCCAAATGCGCATCTGCTAACGCGGTTCAATAACTCCAGTGACCGGGAGCTTGGTCGGTCAGCAACACGCGTGGTCAAATAAACGTCAGTTCCTGTAGGAACCTACTCACTCTTAGTCTCCTTGTGTTTACAAAGGTCGCACGTGTGTGTGAATGCGTTTTGACCTGATGGAAGATTTTCTCTATGGTTTTGTTGGCTCACTTGTGTAACAAAGTGAGTCTATGTAATAACCCTCCGTCGTCTGTCTGTGTGTCTGTGTGTCTGTCTGTCTGTCTGTGTGTCCGCAGTAAACCTTAACATTGGCATTTTCTCAGAAACAATGTGTAGCAGAGGCACCAAACTTGGCAAGCTGATAGACAGCCATAAGACCTTTCAAAGCATATCATAGTCATTGACCTTGACACAAGGTCAAGGTCACTAAAGCTGTCTGTTTGGAAATTTTACATTGGCATTTTCTCAGAGTTTAGAAAAGCCAGGGATATCAAACTTTGCAAGATGATAGATATTGACAACACCTTTACTGACAAACCTGTATTCAGTTACTTTGAATCAAGGTCAAGGCCATGCAAGCTGTTTCGCGGAAAACCTTCCAAAACCTTAACATTGGCATTTTCTCAGAAACAATAAACAGCAGAATCACTAAATCTGGCTTGCTGATAAACAGCAGCAAGACCTTTCAAGACATACCATTTTGAATGACCTTGGCTGAAGGTCAAGGTCATCAAAGCTGTCTCATTGGAAATTTAAAATTGCCATTTTCTCAGAATGTAGGGGTACCAGAGGCATCAAACTTTGCTTAATGATAGACATTGACAAAACCCGTACTGGCATACTTGTATTCAATTTCCTTGAGTCAAGGTCAAGGCCATTCAAGATGTTTTGCGGAGACTTTAACGTTAGCATTTTTCTTGGAAACAACAAACAGTAGAGGCGCCAAACAAGGCACAATGATTGGCAGCAAAGAGACCTAAGCAGACATACCCATTTGAGTGACCTTGACTCAAGGTCAAGGTCATTACAGCTGCCTGTTGTGAAATTTTACGTTACCATTTGTACAGAAACTACAAAAATTAGAGCTATCAAACTTGCCATAATGGTGGTCACTGATAAGCTCTTCACTTACAGATCTCATTTGAATGACCTTGACCCAAGGTCAAGGTCATAGAAGCTGTCCTGGGAAAACTGTTATATCGCCATTTGCCGTTTTCTTAGGAACTATGAACACAAGACACCTTACTTCAGGAAAGCTAGTGATAAGAACTTTAAAAACATACTCTTTTGAATGACCTTGACCTATCTCACAAGTGAGCCAAGGAGGCTTTGCTCCTCTAGTTTCTTATAGTTTAGTGCATAATTGTCTGTTGAACTTTTCTTCTCTCTTTTATATTTTTCTCCCTTTTTTCCCTAGTAGATAGTCTCTGTAGTATTAGCAACGGCAAATTTGCAAACTGGCGAATTTCTGTCAAAACTTTTACCGTTGATAAATAAAGTTTCATCATCATCATCATCATCATCATCTCCCTCATGAGCGGGGAGCCGGGATAGCCGAATGGTAGAGCGTTGGACTCTCAATGCTCGGGTCGTGAGTTCGAATCCCGCCGGCTGGGGCCAGATATTTGTGCTGGCCTTTTTATGTTGTTTCCATAGTAATGGACTTTTTCCATAGTAATGGAAACAACATAATAGGACGGGCTAAAATTTCCACGTTCATAGGCAAGCATCTGTGGTACAAACGCACGTCACTGCCGATCTCCCGCAGAGACGATTTTGCAAGTGTAACTCTGACAATGACGTAAGAAAACTTGCGTCATCGATGCTGACGCGTATGATGTTCCGAACGCACTTCTCCTCCTCAGTGAGTGCCGTCTGTGCGGATGTGTGTGCGTGTGTGCGTGTGTGCGTGTGTGAATTGTGTCCGGGCCCGTTTCTTCGAAAATACTTAACCGAATGGCTTCAAATTTGGGGTATCCAAATTTATCAAAATGTTACATTAGACGATTCAAGCGTGTGATGATTGCTTAAGTGATTTGGGAGTTATCGCCCTTTTGAGACAAGTTGGTTGTCTTTCGTGTACAGGCGTAATATTTATTTAAATCACTCAATTTTTTGGCAGTAGATAGCTTGAATACGGACTCTGAACAGAGTCACTACTAGAAAATGGTCGCTCTTATAGTTTTCATGTAAACCGAGCCTGAGTTGACATTGCATGTGAACCCAGTTCAGATGCCTATTTCTCCGAAAATACTGAACCGATCGATTTCAAATTTGGGGTTTCTAAATGAATCAAGATTGTTGAATAGAAGGCCCGATCCAGGTACGATTGCACACATGATTTGCGAGTTATCGCCCTTTTCAAAAAAAGTGGCTTTCTGGCGTTTAAAGGCGTAATATTTACCTAAACCACTCCATTTTTGGGACATAGATAGCATGAATACGGACTCTTAACTGAGTGAATTTTGGAGGTTGTCGCTTTTGTACTTTTGGCGTAAACCGTACCTGATGAAAGTGCTGGTGAACACACTTTAGATCTCAAAATCGCTCCTACTATACATAGATAATGAGCCTGGGGTGCCATAAAAAATATACAAAAAAAATTAGAAAAATTCACTGCAGCCGTTGTCGTCAGTTGACTCGAAAATTTGTACTCGAAGCACATTTCCTTTACACAAGCCACACACCTCACAAACATCGCAGAAAAGGCACACGCGCACTGACGCAAAACTGTATCAGCGTCAGTTTGCCGACGTCATGTTTGATTGACGTGGGGGTGTGTCGTCACTTTTCGGAAGTTCTCTATTTGTAGACGGGGAAAGCGGGAGTTTCATTGATGTAGTGAGCTTTGTTTTTCCCACTGACTCTCACTCAATAGCATAGTAGAGTGAGAGAACACCACATAGGTCTCAATGGAGCACATGCACAAACGCGGCTCGCGCAAGTCTGCGTGCGTGCGTGCGTGCGTGCGTGCGTGCGTGCGTGCGTGCGTGCGTGCGCGCGCGCGTATGTCTGTGTGTGTCTGTGTGCGCGCGCGCGCAGCAGACATAACACATAGTGAAAAAACGTTCGCCGCGCAGACTTGTCTGTTAAACACATTGAGCCGGTATAAATTCGATCTTTACACTGCGCAGCAGCAACACTTCAATTTTCATGGGGCTGCTTTCATTGCAAGAATTGTATCCGAGTCAAAGTTATTACGTCAAATGTATTATGCGTCATCCCAATGAGGAAAACGTCATATATTTCAAAGAAAACAACTTGACGTCTCTCTTCCAAAACCAAGATTGGTCTGACAAGCCCGGTCAGTTATTTCCATTGAGAGAGAGAGAGAGAGAGAGAGAGAGAGAGTGTAGTGTGTGTGTGTGTGTGTGTGTGTGTGTGTGTGTGTGTGTGTGTGTGTGTGTGTGTGTGTGTGTCCTCCCGTATACATGGCATTACAAAAGAACGACCGTGACGACAGCAGGTGATTAAATGGAAACAACATATTGGGCTGGTCAGTGGCCATCTTGTTTTCTCGTTGCCCCGTCTTTGATATCACCCTTATGTGGTGGGAAAAGGACGTTAAACTCCCAAACACCCACCCACCCTCCCTCATGAGCTGTGTTCTGCTGCTGACACTCGGAAACTCCGTATCCCTCGTGTCAGAACAAAGACCTTTGGTCAGCGTAGCGTGTCATACCAGGGACCGACTTTTTGGAATGATCTCCCAGCGTAAATCAGATATGCAGACACAAAACGATCCTTCAAGCAAAATCTGAAAACCCACCTCTTCACTGCCTTCAATCAATAACTGTTGCCACATCATCATCTTGCTCTGTGTGTGTCTGTGTGTGTGTGTGTGTGTAGAAGCCGGGGGCAGCGGAGGCTGTGTGTGTGTGTAGAAGCCGGGGGCAGCGGAGGCTGTGTGTGTGTGTAGAAGCCGGGGGCAGCGGAGGCCGTGTATGATGCTGCACATTATGTGTTTATAGTTAAATGTATGTGTGGAGGAATGTTGCGTGTGTTTCTGTGTGAGTGAGAGCGTGTCGACTGTAAGGCGCCCTGAGCTCCTGAGGGAGGGAGGGGTCCCTTAAATACCCATTATTATTTTTGTTATCAATCCGTTCCAGAAGTTGCTTTTGTGAAGCTTCTGTGAATCTAGTGTTGAGCTATGCTACTTTAAAATCTCTGTGTTCTGAGGGTATAAACTGCCGCCTACATAGCCCTAAGGCCGTTTGCCAAATGAGTACATGTTCCTTTTGGCTATTACGCCCAGTTTCGTGACTTGCGTTTATTAATAGTAAAGAAAATTAATATGACTTCCTTTAGTTCCGGCCGGATTTTACAGCCTTTACAAAGCTAGTCCTCCATTGGTATACTATAGAAAGATATAGATATGGTGTTGCTGGGCAATATTCTAAGTTTCGTAGAATTTGGCTTCCATATGCAGGGTTGCACATTTTCCACAGCTTCTACAGGACAAAGTGTCCTGGAAACAGCAAAGTGATAGGACACAGTGTCCTGGCCACTTAGTGGCAATAAAAATTTTAATTGGACAAATGTCCGCTTGAGGTGGGAAAAATAGGACATATGAAATTTTTATAGGTCAATGTCCTGGGATCGACTTAAATGTGCAACCCTGCATATGAGGCATTAATCCAATGAAACCTCATCTTATCTGTGGTGCATGGCACCCTAAGGTGCGGATTTCTCTCTCTCTCTCTCTCTCTCTCCTGTTATGTGCGTAGTTGCAAGCCAGCAAGCTATGTGTGAGGGCATGAACGAGCAATGATATAAACTTGCATATGTGTTGTATATATGTATGTGTACTATGCCGGATATCAAATTTCCTTCTATTTTTCCCTCCTGTATGTGTGTTTGTATATCTATATATGAAAAATGTCGAAAAAAATTTAAAAAAAAAGAATTCCTTTGGCACAAAGCTTTCATACCTGTACCACATGGCGATCGACAGAGTCGCTTAAAATAGCCACCAGTTAGCGTTGTCTCGCAGATCTTCAGTCCGCAATCAATAATTCAGTCGTTTATTCAGTGGGGAGCCGGGGTGGCCGAATGGTAGAGCGTTGGACTTCTAATGCTCGGGTCGTGAGTTCGTATCCCGGCTGGGGCCAAATATTTGTGCTCAGCTGGCTTTTTTATCGTTGCCCCGTCTTTGATATCACCCGTATGTGGCGGAAAAGGACGTTAAACCCCTAAACACCCACCCCACCCGTTTGTTCAGTACGCACGTGAGATCACTTCAAGGACAAGCAGCAAAAATCTTTGTGAATAGCACAATTTTTTTTTTTTTTAAAAATTTAACCAATCACGATGCACAACGTGCCACCCATATATTGTTTGTCATCTTCGCCCTGCTAATTTCTCCCAATGGGAGCACAGGACTTCCGCGTTCTCTTCATTATGGCCAATCTCCGACGTGAAATATAGCAGTGGGAGAGGTGTATTGCGATCCACAGGCTATAGAGCAAAGTTATGCCTAAAAATCAATGGCCTTGTGTTAGAGCGTAAACTGAAAGCGATGCGACTGCGTCCATCAGTAGGCAATTTAATTGCGTGAGGTCCGCAAGAGAGAAATAAAGTTAAAGGGATGATCGGATGAATGAAGGGAAAAATGAATGAATAAATGATAAATGAATAAAAGCTGAAAGCGGTAGGGTTGAGTGTTGTACGACGCAGTTTGATGTTTTGTATGGTAGACTTTTCCCAGAGTTGTCCAAAAACCTCTTTCAACTTTCGTTACAAACCTAAACTATCCCTAAACCTCTGCCATATTACTGGTATGGTATGGTATGGTATGGTATGGTATGGTATGGTATGGTATGGTATGGTAGACTTTCAACTTTCGTTGAAACCTAAACTAACCCCAGACCTCCGCCATATTACTGGTATGGCATGGTATGGTATGGTATGGTATAGTATGGTATGGTATGGTATGGTATGGTATGGTATGGTATGGTATGGTATGGTATGGTAGACTTTCAACTTTCGTTACAAACCTAAACTAACCCTAGACCTCCGCCATATTACTGGTATGGTATGGTATGGTATGGTATGGTATGGTATGGTATGGTATGGTATGGTATGGTATGGTATGGTATGGTAGACTTTCAACTTTCGTTACAAACCTAAACTAACCCTAGACCTCCGCCATATTACTGGTATGGTATGGTATGGTATGGTATGGTATGGTATGGTATGGTATGGTATGGTATACTTTCAACTTTCGTTACAAACCTAAACTAACCCTAGACCTCCGCAATATTACTGGTATGGTATGGTATGGTATGGTATGGTATGGTAGACTTTCAACTTTCGTTACAAACCTAAACTAACCCTAAACCTCTGCCATATTACTGGTATGGTATGGTATGGTATGGTATGGTATGGTATGGTATGGTATGGTATGGTATGGTATGGTAGACTTTCAACCTTTGTTACAAACCTAAACTAACCCTAGACCTCTACCATATTACTGCTATGGTATGGTATGGTATGGTATGGTATGGTATGGTATGGTATGGTATGGTATGGTATGGTATGGTATGGTATGGTAGACTTTCAACTTTCGTTAAAAACCTAAACTAAGCCTAGACCTCCGCCATATTACTGGTATGGTACGGTATGGTACGGTATGGTATGGTATGGTATGGTATGGTATGGTATGGTATGGTATGGTATGGTATGAATGAAACAGATTTTGTGAGATTCACAATATATATTAAATAAACGAATAAATATAAAAGAATGTACCGTAGTATGTTGTTTGAGTAATTAAAAGTTGCTCTCATTTGATGTTAAACATGTACATTACGCAGATTTTTGTGCAATCCCAAGAAAGGGATTGACAAAATTATCTTTATCCTTATCTTTAGATTTCTATCCCGGCGTGGGCCGTATATTTGTGCTGGCCTTTTCACTCGTCGCCCCGTCTTTGATATCACCCATACGTGGTGGAAAAGGACGTTAAACCCCAAACACCCACCCGCCCTTTCGATGTCTATGATGGGCATAAGGCGTTTACTCAAAAAGAAATGAAATTACCATTCATCACTTTCATCTCTCCTTGTCACTCACACATGCCACCCTCTGACACACTTCCTTGTCTATATCCCACAATGCAATGGCCGTCCAGCTTCCGGTCATGTGACCGTCTTCACCGTCGAGCAGTAGGCGGCTAGGACACGACCGACATTTCGCAATAAAATCAAGAACAGCGACATTCCATCTGAAATCTTGCGATCTTTGCACGATTGTGCCGAGGTTGTGGCATCTGCTCGGACCGGTCACGTGATCAATACCGCGGCCAGAACAGCAGCTGCTTCCAATGGGGTTTTTACGCTAGAATGGTAAAGACAGAGTTTTCGCAGGACACTCTCGCCCTCACAAAGGACAATCGTTTTCTTTCATTATCTTCTTTATTTTTTTGTTTTTTCGTTCTTTTTCCTTCATTTTTTTTCTTTTTCCTTTCGTTTTCTTTCTTTCTTTCTCTTTTTCTTTCTTTCTTTCTTTCTTTCTTTTTTTCTCTTTTTCTTTCTTTCTTTCATCACCCTTATGTGGTGGAAAAGGACGTTAAACCCCCAAACACCCACCCACCCACCCCCTTTCTTTCTTTCTTTCTTTCTCTTTTTCTTTCTTTCTTTCTTTCTTCTTTGTTTTTGCTTATTTTGTGTTTCGAACAATTTTGTGGTTGTGGGCGGGCCTGTACGCTCTAACATAATAATAAGAAGAAGAAGAAGCGGTGATCTAATAGGTAGCGCGTCGGATTTAGCATATGTATGATAGGTATTGGGTGGCGCTGCACCGCGGCGACGCGCTTCCCCCGGGAGAGACAGCCCGAATTTCCCGAAAGGAATGATGGAGTAGTAGTAGTAAAAAAAAAAAAAAAAAGGGGGGGGGGGGGTATTTAAGGGACGCCCTCCCTCCCGCAGGAGCTCAGGGCGCCTTGCAATCAACACATACTCGCTCACCCAGAAACATACACAAGACGCCTCCATACATACACTCAACTACAAACACATAATGTACAGCATCATACACATCATTCATAAATATGTACTACTCAGTATCAGTAGAACGCAATGCACTGTCGTGTGCTTGTTGCGCGAATCACACACGCACGCACGCACGCACGCACGCACACACACACACACACACACACACACTCCATTACCACCACCACCACCACCACCACCACCACCACCACCAACAACAACAACATCAACAACAGCAACAACAACAACAAATAATTTTAAAAAATGAATTAAAAACTACAAGAACAAAGAAACAAAAACCCAAAAGCAACAAAAATGAAAACAACAAAACAAAACAAACAAAAAGAACCCCCCTAAACAACGAAATAGAATTGAAGTTCTGCAGTTTTTGTGTACTGAGCATTTGAATCGTGCACAGTTTACGTATGACACATAGCACAGTTCTTTTTGGAGACACAGTCGTGATTGGCTGGTTCTCTCTCTCTCTCTCTCTCTCTCTCTCTCTCTCTCTCCCCCCCCTCCCTCCCCCCTACGCGTGGAGGCCGATGTTCTTTTCCTTAGTTAAGACGCTGGTTGTACTTACATCTCGCGAAGCTTCCAGTTCAAAAGGTACTTATTACCGTCGGCCTGTTTTGCTACTTTTGCTTCGTCAACTAGTAGTGTTCTTCAGACTGGCGAACTGCTGAAGGCGCGTCTTAATTGAGCCGGGGAGCCGGGGTGGCCGAATGGTAGAGCATTGGACTCTCAATGCTCGGGTCGTGAGTTCGAATCCCGCCCGCTGGGGCCAAATATTTGTGCTGGCCTTTTTTTTTTTTTTCTCGTTGCCCCGTCTTTGATATCACCCTTTATGTGGTGGAAAAGGACGTTAAACTCCCAAATACCCACCCACCCAACTCTTAATTGAGCCCGAACAAGTCCGAGGAACCACGAAGAGAGAAGGAAAAAATGTTTCGCCCGAATTATTTTAGTTGTTCGCGAGGAGATTTTGGACACTTCGGGCTTCGCTCGAAATGCAGTGCAAGGAACTGCGAACAACCGCGAGGGATTTCGCCAGGCGCTATCTGATTGGCTGGTCCAGATTCGCCGGCTATCTGATTTCAAGATGGCGGAGGGTCGAGCTCGCACATGGCCGGTGTCGGTTCAAAGTTACAAGCATGAATATTATGTTAGTACGTAGAGTTGTTCCGGCTCAATACTCCCATAGCCGATTCTCGTTATAGCGCGCGAACATGCGTGAACGTGCGCGATTTTGGACCGAGACTAGGCTTGATAGACTCGGCATGTGGGCTACTCGAGTCACACACGATGCCGCACTACCACTGCGTTGAGTTCGGCTGCCAAAATGGCTCGAGAAAATCAGATAAGCTGGAGAAATTCCCAGAGATGATCTTACCTGATGGTGAGATCGTTCAGTTTGAGCCCTTTCCTTCAAAAGTTTGAGAGCCGAGACTCAGAAATTTGTGGATAGCGATTCGAAGGCAGAACTTCAAGAACGTGGCAAGACTGAGTCTCTCGGTTGAAGCGACTGCCGATCTGCTTTAAGGGCTAGAGTGATATGCTGCGCTTTTGTGTAGCCACTAAAAACGCACGCCCCTGCCTTTCAGATATTTTTTCAGTCCAGTAACTTTCATTGATTTAATTTTATCTCGAACATCTTCGGCCGGTCGAAACGCTCACGTTGCTCGCCATTGCATGCATAGCCCACATCATGGGGGACCGTTCGCGTCTTCGGCGCTGGAGAGCACCCGACTCTTCGTAACCGGCAACATGGGTATTAAGACGCGCCTTAAAAGGAAATAAAATACTGAAATCTAGGCCACGGTAGCAGAATCAGCGCCCTGATGGACAATTAACTGTGCCTTATTTTCATTTCAGAAACAGCATGGGTGGCCTGAAGTTGTCAGCCATCTTTCTGCTCACCGGCTGTTTGGTCTGCGCATGCGCCGGGGAATGTACCATGACGTGTTTCCTGGTATATGGAGAATGCGCAAAGAATGGCGCCCCTGGGTCGCTGGACGATTGTCGGGAAGATCTTTTGCGGTGTGCGGATGACTGCGCGAAGATGGGGACTGGCAGCGAGTGAGTGATGTAATTACTCTCAGTGTCGTCATCATGATATTATAAGCATTATAAGTGAAATAGGTCCCGTTGCCATCCGCGAAGGTGAAGGTCAGCGACACATTTTCGCCCCCCCCCCCTTTTTTTTTCCTCTCCCGGAGGTGGGGATGGAGGATGGGGAGGCGTGGGGTGAAAGGGGAGGGGACTGGAGTTACTGCAGCATTGAACAGTTCACCTCGGCTTATTTGATGTTTCGGTGTGGAGTTAAATCAATCAATCATTCATATGATTTTTTTTTTTTTTTTTTGGTGTAAAATAGAAAACAGTGAGGAGGGAGTGAGTAGGGGAGGGGTGGGAGGAGAGGGGGGGGGGGGTGCTTTTAGTAAGACAGTGCGCTTTGTAAATTAGTTTCATTTCGAAAGCGAAGACAGATCTGCAGTCTTAACCATCGTGAGCACCTATCAAAAGTCGCGTATAACTGAAGCCTCAGTCTGATTGGTTGAGCCAGCTGACCATATCCGAAAGAGCTCACCTAAGGTGTATCTTATCATCTAGTTAATCAGAAACAACTCCATTGACATCTTTGACTTGCTCTTAGAGTCTCGGTCCGCGGTAAAATGCGAATGGAGCGGTCGGTGGTCTAGTGGTTAAGAGACTTCGCCGCCAGTGCGACAGGTCTCAGGTTCGAGTCCCACTCGGGGCAAAAAATTTTTCCGTGTCGTAAGTGGCACCGTTCGTTCTGGCCGATCGTTGGGGGTTCTCATCGGGTACTCCGGCTTCCTCCCCCTCTGCTTTGTAAATGTTCAGCCCACCAAATTTGAAAATAAATGCAATTCTAAATCCCGAAACGCAAATTGCTGAGCTGGCTCCTCGCACCACGTGAATGTAATGCGTTCATGTCGAGTGTGTGAGAGAATGCGTGTGATTCACGTGGGCGGGCGTGTTGGGTTCAGTTCGCGGCGCTGTGAGCCGATTCAATACATTGGATACGGCGCTTATACAATACTCAGTTACTATTGATAGTCATAATATAATTTAAATCGTTCTGAGGTGTTTCGGAGCTGTCTACCATCGTAGCATTGAGCACTTACACAATGACGACATCTCACGGGGTGGCACTGGGCCTACAGACGGCTTTACGTGACACGAACTGAATTTTCCCTCGCGGCCATTAAAATGTCAACGTGCTTCATTGAGAGCTACGCTAAACATTACAGAGCCAACAGAAGGCTTTACGCGACGTGAACATCAAGGAGTCAGCCAGTGTTGCTGGCAACAGCTGAGTAGAGGAATTTGAATGTTCCCTCGCGGCCATCAAATGTTAGAGTGTTGCGTTCAGAGCTCTCCCAAACATTACAGATAGACTATGTCGACTGTACGTGCGTACTGACAATCGCATCTGCTCCAAAACATTAGCTGACTTCAGCAAAGCCTATAGTGATCTTTGAAGTTGAGTGTTTAATCGCCTGCTTCCACTTCTCAGCAAAAAGAAAGCTATTGCGTTATGTTTCTGTTTGTTTTCAGTCCTTCTGGTCCAACTGTTACGGATGACGGAGACAGCTTAGCCAAGAGAGGGAGCTGGAGCAAGCGGAGGGGCCTGCCTGAACTTGATTCAATTCAGGGAGGCCAGAAGCATCGTCTGGAATGGTATCTAGACCCCAAAGACGACCAGCAGAGTAAACTCATTAACGACGGCAGTAGCCAAGTGGAGCCACTTCCCATCCCCTTACCGCTCATGTTCTGGGGAGGTCAACCTTCTGGTCACGGAGGAGATGTCAGAGGCAAACCAATCAGCTTTGAGAGGAGGGGAAGTTGGAGCAAACGCCAGCCAATCGGCGTGGACGAGAGGGGAAGCTGGAGCAAGCAAGAACCAATCAACGTTGACGAGAGAGGGAGTTGGAGTAAGCGTCAGCCAATCAACGTTGAGGATAGAGGGAGCTGGAGCAAGCGAGAGCCGATCAAAGTTGACGAGAGGGGGAGCTGGAGTAAACGTCAACCAATCGACGTTGAGGAAAGAGGGAGTTGGAGCAAGCGACAGCCAATCAACGTTGACGAAAGGGGGAGCTGGAATAAGCGTCAACCAATCAGCGTTGAGGAACGGGGAAGCTGGAGTAAACGTCAGCCAATCAGCGTCGAGGAACGGGGAAGCTGGAGCAAACGTCTGCCGATCAGCGTCGAGGAACGGGGAAGCTGGAGTAAGCGTCAGCCAATCAACATCAAGGACAGAGGTAGCTGGAGCTAGCGTCGGCGATTGAACTTACGCAAGCTGACTGAAACAGCTCGATGAAACGTACGTTTGACCTAACACTTCATGTGATTGTCGAAGATGTGCTTTTTTTTCCCCTGTGTATTGAAGACGTTGGCTTAGATTATCACACAAAAAAACTCATCATAATGTTCTGTTAATATTTCGACAAATGTGTTGGCGTCATCACAAAGTTGTACATGTAACTGACGTATAAAAAGACGTAATACACTGTGGTGACGAAAAAGGTTACAAGGGGGTTACCGTCTCTCTCTCTCTCTCTCTCACTCTCTCTCTCTCTCTCTATCTCTCTCTCACACACACACACACACACACACACACACACACACACACACACACACACACACGCACACACACACTCTTAATATAGAGGCAGCAGACAACAAAAAGGCCGATGGATATTACAGTGGAAAAAAGAGACTAAGCGTCACCCCCACACCCCCACAAACTCTCTCCCCCCCCCAACACACACACACACACACACACACACACACACACACACACACACACACACACACACACACACACACACTGAGAGAGCACCACCAACACCAGCAGTAGCAAAAGTAGACAACAGAAACGGACTAAACAACCCACGACCAAGTACTCCAAAACGTTCAGTGCGTCACGATCGCTGGTCTTGAGCTGAAAGCTCCCACAGATCCACTCCCTCTGTCTCCGCTCGGCTGTGCACCCCCCCCCCCCCCCACCCCTCCACCCCCCCCCCTCGTGAAGAATTTGACTTTCTGTGTTGCTGGGTATGACCAAAACCACACTACCCCTCTTCAATTATGAATGCAGTACGTTTGAGAGAAGTAAAAACTGTACAGACAAAGAATGATTTCTTGTTGTTTTTGTTTTTCTTTTGTCTGGTTTGATTTGTCGGGAAGAATGAAAACTAGCTTCATATCTGTCTGGAAGAATCAACAACTGTCCTTCCACGACTAGACACTGAGTTTCCTGTCGGATGCTGGCTGGACGATGGTCACGGGAAAGACTGTCAGATCTGTCAGACCGGAGCCACTTCCTGGAAGATGCTGTCAGAAACTAGCGAAACTTAGTCCAGTGATTACCATTGTAGCTCTCTTACTTTTTCCAGTGACTGTTTCCGATAATTCAGGGCCATATGTTAAAAACTTAGGTGGTGACGTCACTGAGCGTTGACCTCTGTATTCGTATATTTCGAAATAATCATCGGCGTGTGTGTGTGTGTGTGTGTGTGTGTGTGTATTTCGGCGTTTGTGTGTGTGTGTGTGTGTGTGTGTGTGTGTATTTCGGCGTTTGTGTGTGTATGTGTGTGTGTGTGTGTGTGTGTATTTCGGCGTTTGTGTGTGTGTGTGTGTGTGTGAGTGAGTGTGTGTGTATATTTCGGCGTTTGTGTGTGTGTGTGTGTGTGTGTGTGTGTATATTTCGGCGTTTGTGTGTGTGTGTGTGTGTGTATATTTCGGCGTTTGTGTGTGTGTGTGTGTGTGTGTGTATTTCGGCGTTTGTGTGTGTGTGTGTGTGTGTAGGCGTGTGCATGTGGGTGTGCATACGCTTGGCGATGTGTGTGTGTGTGTGT
>JACVVK020000144.1:332500-405000 GCA_018292915.2 Batillaria attramentaria
ATGAGTCTGAGCGTGTATGTGTGACGTCACTGTGTACTAGTGTGTGTCACACTGGCTAAGCTGTCGCACCTCTGTGTCACGTGTTTGTCCGACTCGTTGGCTGGTTGGTTAGCTGGGGCTTATCGTCCACGCCACAACGAGGTGATTGCAGACGGCCGGGGGGGGGGGGGGGGCAGGTTATGGGAATAGCTACAGTCCAGCTGAACACGTATTCAATCCAGTCAGACTGCCAGGTCGGCCACATTTTATGTATCCTTGACTGTAATGGACAGGTTACACAAACAGATCCAGTTCACAGTCAGTGGAAGCGGGGCAACGTGAAAAAGGCCTGTAGGCCTGGTGAGTTGTCGTCCTTTGTTATAGTCCCCCCCCCCCCAAACATTTCTTTTGTGTGCCCTTTTTTTCTCCACCCTCCCTCACCCTCAATAGCTATCATGGCGTCTGAAGGTTAGTGAAAATCTTGCAGAACACTGTGCGAGTTTTACATTCAATTTCATAGGTCGGGGAGATATTACCTATGTTGAAATCATTTGTCTTACACTTACAGAAAATCTTTTTACTTCCATAGGTCGCGGAGGAAATATTTTTGCAAAGTGGTGTAGAATTATTCAGATTTCTATTTCTAGTCCTTTCGTTATTGTGGATTGTTCTTTATCTCTACGAGATCTTATTCACTGTACGATTGGGAAACTGTCGAAATAGTGTAGCGTTTTTGTTTGCAGTGTGTGGTTTCCTTTGTCGTAAACTTTCTTGCTAGGAATCTGTGCTTTGTTCTCTGACAGCGTGGGTAGCTTTTGTGACGTCAGAAGGGTAGCTTTTGTTACGTCACTTGTTTTTGGTGACTGATCAGCACGTGGTTCAGGTTGCCTTCCTTTGTTCTAGCCTACGCTTTGTGAGTGTGAGCGTGTATGTGTGACGTCACAGTGGGTAAAGGCGCGCCTTAATTGAGTCCGAACAAGTGTTCGCCCGAACACAAGCAAAATTCCTCGGCTTGCTTCGGCGTGGCCTCTACGTGCTAACTAGGCGTCGAACATTCGTGACACGTGACGTAAGGAAAATTAAATAGCAATGGCGCCGACTCGGTACTCGCCGTGTGACGACGCGAGATAGCCGCCGAACAACCGCGAGGGATTTGGGTTAGCCGGCGATTCTGGACCAGCAAATCAGATAACGCCTGGCGAAAATTTCGCCAGGCGCTATCTGATTTGCTGGTCCAGAATCGCCGGCTATCTGATTTCAAGATGGCGGAGGGTCGCGCTCGCACATGGCCGGTGTCGGTTCAAAGTTACAAGCATTATTTATATTATTTCGGCAAAGAAGAAGTTTCTTGGTGCTATTGGAATATATTGATTAGTGAGGATGGTGTACATTTGACTTACAATGCTACACTGATAAGACTGCTGTGTACCGACTTATTACTATTAGCTATCCCCTTTGTCTTTGTGTAGACAACAAGGGTTATAATTATACCGTGGCTACCGATTGTGAATCTCCTTGCTTGTTCCTGATCTTGCATTTATGTGTCCGGCGCTTTCCAGCTGATCTTCCGCGCCCCTCCCCCTTCTAATGCTCGGGTCGTGAGTTCGTATCGCGGCTGGGGCCAAATATTTGGGCTGGCTTCTTCATCGTTGCCCCGTCTTTGATATCAACCGTATGTGGTGGAAAAGCACCTACACTTCCGCCCACCCACCTCTCTCTCTCTTCCCATTCTGTTTTCCCATTTGTTCGTTGGATTAATACGTTCGATAGGCCAGGAGTCTTCTGTATAGCTATCAAGGCTGCTAATGATCTTTCCCTTAGAGTCTCCTCCCCTGATTAATTGTGTTTGGCCACGTGACCACATCTTCAAATAATGATCCTTTCTTTGTTGGCCGTGTGTCCTGTACCTACCAGCTATTTTCCCTCCCCGGTGTGCACTTTGGTGGTCCGTTTCTGCTATTTTGCAACCAGCGCGGCCTAATCATGATGTTTGTTTGTATGCTATACATTCACAGTGTCTGTTCTTTCCGTTTACAGCCACAAAAGAAAGTCGTACATTTCTGCTGGGGCGTCGTGACCGCCTACGTCATCATCGCGTCACCACAGCCCACGGATAATGGCGCCAGTTCAACCCGATTCTGCTCCGACTATTCCCGAGCAGCCTGGTTTCTGCCCCCGGCCTCAAAATGGCGCTTGCACGCATCCGGAAAGGGAAAGAATCCGGAAGGGGAGGGAAGTCGCCGAGTGGTTTCCAGATTCTCTGCCCCTGACCTGGAGGATTTGGATCGGGAGAGCAGTTTTCCAAGGGAGACAAACAGTGTGGGAGCGACGCGTGAAGTGTGGGATGCCCTAGACCTGTTCGGAACCCCTGAGCAGCGTGCACGACGTATCTCTGTGTGGATCGTCTGGTGCACAATGTTATTGTGTCTGTTCGGACAAGGCTACATCATCAAAGAACACATCACTGATCGATGGAATGTTCAAAGAATGCAACATCATCAAAGACCAAATCACATCATCAAAGAACACGCTACTGATCTCCTGGGAATGTTCGAAGAATGTAACACCATCAAAGAACACATCACTGATCTCCAGGAAATGTTCTGAGATTGCAACATCATCCGACAAAGAACACGTCACTGATCTCCAGGGAATGTTCGAAGAATGTAACATCATCAAAGAACACATCACTGATCTCCAGGGAATGTTCGAAGAAAGTAACATCATCAAAGAACACGTCACTGATCTCCAGGGAATGTTCGAAGAATGTAACATCATCAAAGAACACATCACTGATCTCCAGGGAATGTTCGAAGGATGTAACATCATCAAAGAACACATCACTGATCTCCAGGGCAGGGTATATTATTATATCAGTACTTGGTAAATTCATTGTGCTTCATGGACTTTTTTTTTTTTTTTTTTGGAGGGGGGGGTGGAGGTCAGGGTTGGATGAATCCCGATTGCGACCCGTCTTCGATATCACCCTTACGTGGTGAAAAAGGACGTTAACCCCACAATCAGCGTTCTTACCCCTACTACCCCCCCCCCCCCCCCCCGACTGATTTTGTCAAGGGGAAGATTGGGGTGGGGGTACTTCTGTGAGATTGAAGTCACTATGTTTTTGTTATCACCCTTGTTTCGGTGGAAAAGGATGTGGGAGACACCAGCCTTGTTCTTTGTCGATGTCACACCGTCTATCACCGTCTACCCTTGATTGGTCGAAAAGGGCGCTGCGTTCACGACTAATCAAGTACCACCCTCCTTCCCCCCCCCACCCCTTTCGGATCTTTTCACACAAAGAATACTTGTCCTGAAATATAAATTTGACTCATGTACGTGGACGCAGAAACTGTTTTTTTTATTTAATCTTTTCAAATCAATTCGGTGTTCGTCGATGCGATATAGGCAAGAGATGTTTTCAAATCAAAGCGGAAATGATTTATGTACATTATAAGGTGTAGCAATCTTTCTTGTCTCCTGTAAAAATGTCTTTTACTGACAAAGCCAAAGTGATAAAATTAATAGTATTCTCCATCGAATCGCTTTCAGCGCGAGCCCGGTCATACGGGAGGTCTGTCTACCTCTCTGAGGATGTTGTTGTTGCTGTTGTTGTTGCTGTTGTTACCTTGGTCGTCTGTCATCAGGCTGTCGATCTTGCTGTTGTACAGAAAGGGACCGTCAGGAGGTCTTCATAAATTAGTTAAGATTTGCTTCCTAAGCCACACGTGGCAAGTGGCATTCTGTCTGTAAGGGCCATGCAAAAGGTCAACAAATAGGAAATGTCTTTTTACTGACAAAGCGTAAGTTCTCAACCGATCTTGCTGTTGTACCTGCCGGTCAGTCGGGGAGGTCATGCTCCCCGTCTGCAAGATGCTGTTGTTGTTGCTGCTGTTACTGTAGTTACCTTGGTCATCCGTCATCGGGCTGTCCATCTTGCTGTTGTACTTGCCGGTCATTCGGGGAGGTCTTGCTTCCCGTCTGCAAAATGCTGCTGTTGATGCTGCCACGATGCTGACGTTTTCAGCCATGTGGTCTGGCTTCCGTCATCAGGTTGTCGAAGTCCAGGTTGGTGGTTCAAACCCCAGGATTCATCGTTCACTCAAATTCCATTCGGTCAGGGCGCCTCGCCTTCTGTCTACAAGTGGTCTACTAAAAGGAGACATCTTCAAGCTGTCGTGTTCTCTAAAATCTTCAGCTAGCAGTTGGTTTACTAGCCTCCTGGCTGCTGGTTCAGAAACCCCAGGTTTCACTGCGCACCAAACTTTTTGCCGAAAAATGGTATACCGTCAGTATTATGACAACAATGTCAAACGCAAAATAGCACCCCCCCCCCCAAAAAAAAAAAAAAAAAAAAAGTCAGGTAGGTCAGTATGGATACGTGGGTTTTCATGAGCTCGGGACTGTCTTTGTTGCTTGCGCGGCGTTACGCCCTAAAAACGCCCTCGCGAAATGTCTTGTACATGTACTAACAAAGCGTTCATTCATCTGTCGTCATTTTAAAGAATGGTCTAAGCTACTGGACTCGATCAGCACTTAGGCTCTTTCGTCGTTTGCCGTCACGGATCTCCGGGTTTGTGAACACGCCCATTGTAGCGGTAGTTTCACACTTTCCCTTCACTCCTCTCCGGTCTCTGGCCGCCTTTTAGCTTCCCATCGTCTTCTGCGTTCTCTGTGCTTTCGTTTCGTCCTCTCAGCCAAACGGAACGCCACCGGTGACCTATCCTACACGTCCACGCTCGGAGTCGTTTCTCGTTTCTCTCAAGTAGGTCAGTATGGATAAGCCGTCTTCGATGAGCTCGGGAATAAGTCTTTGTTGCTTGCGCGGCGTTACGCCCTAAAAACTCCCTCGCGAAATGTCTTGTACTAACAAAGCGTTCATCTGTAACTGATCAGCTCACATCGTATAGTATAGAGCCCTGTCAGACGGGGGGAGGTCTTTGTGAGCAAGTTTTGCGGACACCTCAACGCTCGCTCTATGGCCAAAATGAACGCCTGTTTGGGGGGCGGATCTTCTCAAGAGTTTGGCATTTTGTCAGCTGAAAACAAACAGTCCTACAAAAAAAATTAAATATATAAATAAGTAAAACAAATGTGTGCAGATGGGAGTTCTTGGACTTCCATCTTCAAGCTGTCGTGTTCTTTCTCATCCTCTGCTATGAGTCGGTTAACTAGTCTCTTGGTTGGTGGTTCAAACCCCACGAATCATCGTTCACTAATATTTGTAAAGTCACTTGTCGTTTCTCTCAAAGTCAGGTAGGTCAGTATGGATACGTGGTCTTTCAGGAGCTCGGGAATAAGTCTTTGTTGCTTGCGCGGCGTTACGCCCTATAAACTCCCTCGCGAAATGTCTTGTACTAACAAAGCGTTTATCTGTAACTGATCAGCTCACATCGTATAGTTCATCTTGGTCGTTTGTATTTTTGCCGTTGCTGTCGCATGGCTTTCTTTCCTTTTTTCAATCTTTGCAGAAGTATCAGTTTTCTTTTCGGACGAATCGCTTTCAGGACGAGCCCGGTCAGACGGGGGGAGGTCTATGTGAGCAAGTTTTGCGGACACCTCAACGCTCGCACTATGGCCAAAATGAACGCCTGTTTTGGGGCGGATCTTGTCAAGAGTTTAGCATTTTTTTGTCAGCTAAAAACAAACTGTCCTATAAAACAAAATACAAAAAAATATGTGCAGATGGTAGTTCTTGGACTTCCATATTCAAGCTGTCATTCTGTTCTTTCACATCCTCTGCTATGAGTCGGTTAACTAGTCTCCTGGTTGGTGGTTCAAACCCCACGAATCATCGTTCACTAATATTTGTAAAGTCACTTGTTCGCTGTCGTTTCTCTCAAAGTCAGGTAGGTCAGTATGGATACGTGGTTTTTCAGGAGCTCGGGAATAAGTCTTTGTTGCTTGCGCGGCGTTAAGCCCTAAAAACTCCCTCGCGAGATGTTCTGTACTAACAATGTGTTCATCTGTAACTGATCGGCTCACATCGTATAGTCCATCTTGGTCGTTGATTTTTGCCGTTGCTGTCGCATGGCTTTCTTTCCTTTTTCCATCACCGTATATTCCATCTGTTGCTGTTGCACTGCTGTCTTCCTCTTTCGACTTATTGTTAAGTGCTTAGGACAAACTTCTGATGTCGGTACCCACCCACCACCTAAAAAAAGCAACCACCACCAAAAGGCAAAGAAAAACCCAGCAACAACAAAAACAGAACAAAACACGAAAGAAAAACAAAAACAAAAAACAATACAAAGTGAAAAAAATACCACACAAAAAGGAAACCCATGGATTATTTATTATGACAAAGTCAAATGAAGCAAAATGCCCTACAAATGAAATAAACGAATGGACGAATAAACAAATAAATACATCAAAATGAAATGTCTTAAACTGACAAAGTGAAATTTACGTGTCACTGGCAAGCATACAACGTGGCATCTTGCTTCTGTCTAAACAGTATATTAACTGGTTTCTTCCTCCCTCTCTCGTGTCACTGACAAGCACACAACGTATGTTCTTTCTATATATATGGCATCTTGCTTCTATCTAAACAGTAGAGTCACTGACAAGCATAAACGGATGTTCTTTTTGGCATCTTCCTGTCTAAACAGTATAGTTCCTTGTTTCTCATTGTCTTTCTTCACTGGAGGCCGAGTTGCTCGCTGTGGGTCAAATGAAAACTAGAGACTGCCCTACAAAATAAAGAATTAATTGAATAAAAGCGAAATATCTTGTACTGACAAAACGTTAACGTGCAATTGACAATAGTACATCGTCTGTTGCATCTTGCCATTGTTCACACAAGTCACTGGATCGTCGCGGCGATTCCGTCTTTTTCATCTCCCGGATGCTGATCTGCTTTGCTCCGTCGACGGAACGGGAGATGCTTTTTCTTCTTCGGTATTTTGCTGTCCGCTGACTCGGCTCTTTCGGGGGACAGCAGATTAGTCAGGAACTTGTGTTTCTTCTTGGTACGTTTACCTTGAGGCGCGGTCTGGGAGTTTTCACCGTCTCTCGTCCCCTCTGCAGCCTGCGAGGGACTGGTGTGTTGGTCGGACTCTCTCGCACGTCTTTCGTCGAGAACTTTGGACGCTTCCAGCTTCTGGGATCTTCGTGGTGCCAGGAGACCGCTGAGAAGTTTCGCCTTCTTCTTTGGCTGGGCGTCTCTGAAGTCTTTGGCTGGAGTCTTTCTGTGTTTTTCTGTCGCTGATGGAATCTTCTCGTTGTCCTGCAGTGCATCTCGCGCTAACGGATTCTCAGGGTTTTGTGAGCTTCGTTTAGGAGCAGCGCCTCTGGTCTGTGAGTCTGCAGCATCTCCGTCTCGTGAGTCGTCTGGTTGTCCGAAACTTTTCTCGGCGTAGCGTCCACTCGGCTCTCCCATGTTTTGGTCAGCGTTCTTGTCTGAAGCACGCGTCTCCTTATGGCCTGAACGGTCTCCGAACTGTCCCGTAGCTTTGTGGTTGGACAGGCTTGTCTTCTCCTTCAAATCCTCTTCTTGGACCACGTCCTCCTTGTGAGCAAGTTTTGCGGACAGGTCGTCTCTCGCACGAATACGAGCGTTCGTTTTCGGACCGACCTTGTCAAGAGTTGAACCATCACCTTTCTCTTCTGAACCATCGCTTTTAGGGCGAGCCCGGCCAACCGGAAGGTCTTGCTTCCTATCCACAGCGTACTGTAGTTGTTGCTGTGTTTGCCTTGGTTCGAGCCACGTGATCTGGCTTCCGTCAGCAGGATGTCGTTCGTGCTGTAGTGCAGATCGACCGATCACCGGAAAGGTGTCCCCACGTGTGGACGGCCTCTTCACTCCTCCTGCTTGGTACAAACTGTGGTTTTCACCGCTCAAAGTCTTTGGCTTATTGTCAGGCAAACCGGGTGCAGAACTAGAAGCCTCTCCAGGTTTCAACGTCCGATTGCCTCGTTCAGCAGAGCCATTTCCGTCTTTTTCCATCCCAGCAGTGTTCACTGGTAAATCAGTCTCTAAAACCATGCGCTTGCTCGGCAGTCCGTCGTGATCTGCTCTCTCGGATTTAGCCTTCTCCATAGGACCAGTCCCAATTCCATTTGCTTTGGCTTGTCCTTTGGTATGGACCGGTTCTTTGTCTGGCCGAGGTCCTGAGAAACCCGGGCCGCTCTTCTGAGTATTCTCAGACATCAGGGGTTCTGCCTTCAGTTCTGGCCGCTGCAGATTCTTTTTCTCAGCGTTTTCCACCTGGCTCGTCTCGGCCGCCGCTTCGTATCTGCGCCGAATGCTGGCTACCTGAGATAGGTTGGCCTGCGCCAGCTGATGCTCCCCTTGCTGTTCCGTCAGCTTGTATGCGTTTGTTCCTGGCGATGCAGCTTTTGAGGAGGGCAGCACCTGCTTGTTGGGTTGAATCTGAGGACTCCTTGGTTTCCCAGAAACCTCTCCCGCGTTTAAAAGCGGTTGAGTTTGAGTAGTCCCATGGGGGATAACTCCTTGCTTATCTGTCATCCTTCCCTCAGTTTCTGGCCCAGCAATCGCCTCCCTTTTTCTCCCCATCCCTTTCTGCCCCTCGCTCCCATAATCCTTCTTGCTTTCGGAGTGATCTCCCCTTCGTCGACTTCCAGAACGATCTTTCCGGTCGCCTCTACCGTCATGGCGACCACGGCTGGCGCCACCACAAGCCCCTCCTTCGTCAGGGTCGTCGTCAAAATGATCTGTAGCGTCGCTGTCGGTGTCATGTCGGAACACCGGTGCCTCGGTTACCTGTGCAGATTGGGAACGAGAAAGAAATAGCGTATTTAGAACAGAACAAGATAGGTATAAGTCACCGTGATGAACATTTCATCAAAACTTAACTCTGATTCAAAACCAACAAAAGAAATTAACACAGAAATTATTCCATAAAAAGTTGCATTTCGCTGTAAGTCAGTATAAGTATGATTTATTATTATTATTATTATTATTATTATTAAAGTCAGTCCAAACGAGACTCCGTGTGAAGAGTGACTAAAGGAAAAAGTAATCAAGGTTTGACAGTGACCGTTTCAGTAGCGTTTCGCTCTCGCTGGCTGTAATGGGAGTAGCGGAGGTCAGCGATCAGCAAGGGCAGAGTACCGCGTAATTACTTCGTTGTACTGGCCATGCGCGCTTTGTCCTTCAAAAACCTCCGGTTCTGAGTTGTAAAAAAAATCCACCCCTCATTGTTTGAAACCAGTAGCAGATATCCAGCTAAGGTAAACGGGCTTTTAAGTTTTTCCCAATATGTCAGGTTCTTGTTTTTTTTTTTTTTTTTTTGTTGCGATTATCCCATGATTCTTGTATTGTCCAGCAATTATGTGTTTCTTTATAAAAGAAAAAACAAAAACAAAAAAAAACTCGTCTTTGTAAGCAAATTATGAATTGACGGTATGACTTTGTACAAAAAGATATTCAAATGTACAGCCGACAGCGTCATGTGTCATCCTTCGGGTTGTTTTTTTTTTTTTTTTTTTTTTTTGCGATTTATTATCCGATGATTCTTGTCAGTATTGTTCAGCAATTATGTGTTTCTTCATATTTTCTTTTACTCGTCTGTATAAGCAAATGAATTGACGGTTTTGACCGAATAAATGTTGTTTGAACCCTATATGATGATGTTTCATATAGATTTCTGTTGGAATGGGTGGGTGAGAGAGAGAGAGAGAGAGAGTGTGTGTGTGTTTCGGGTCAGCTCTATTTTACCAAAGGTCTATGTTTATTGAGCTATGTAGTGGGACGGGAGAGGAAACCATGTAATGACACAGACAAGGTGTATCTGCGGGAACAGAGACGTGTGGTTACAGAGACACGTACCCTTCAGCTCTTTCTCTCTCTCTCTCTCACACACGCACACGCACACACACACACACACACACAAGCGCACACACACACAGACACACACACGCACGCACACAGACACACGCGCGCACAAACACACACACACACACACACACACACACACACACACACACACAAAGAAAACTTAAAATCTTCCACCTTTGGCTACAAATTTTCCTCGCCCAAAACGTTTCTTCCGCTGAAGCACTCATCATACTAAAAGGCACCAAACTGCACAGATTTACTCTAATTCTAAAACTTTTCATCGACAAGAAGTGTTTGTTTCTTTGAAGCACCTAAAATCACGCCAAATTGTACCAAATTGTACAGATTAAAAAAAAAATTACAGAGTAAAAAATGATTTCCGGGGGGGGGGGGGGGGGTTGCCACGTCTAGCATAACGCATTTTTTTTTTTCTGACGTGTGCTTGTGGTTTTGCAACGTCGTTGCTGAATCTCCACACTTTTCCTCCTTTTCAATCATGGACATTTTAAGCCCCATACACTGAGTGCCAATATCTCTATCAAATACCAGTATTATCAAACTGTCTGACGCCAACACTGGCGCATCACACCCGTGGGGTCCCCTCAGGGATTGTGGTGTTTCTAACGAGTCCCGAACCCTTCACGCGAGACTTAATTTTTAAGCACCTGACACCCGTGCCGAACCCCCACGTGCCCCATGAATCAGTAGTATTCTCGAGCAGCAGACGAATTTGTCTTCATTTCAAAGTCTTGCTACCACACTACACCTCCGCTTACGAACAGACAGTCTGTCTTTGGTTTCACGACAAAAGCCACAGGTCTAACCTGAACCCGGACGTCGCCCCAAGAGTCGGCTTTGAAGAAGTCTAGCATTCCGTACTTCGTGTGCCCTCTTTAAAGGCGCTAGTGCCGCCATTTTTGTGCTGACAGGATTCTGAGCTGTTTTGTAATAACTGCCATCACACTACTTCGGCACCTGGACAGTGACAGCGTCCAATGCTGGCGCTGACCCAACAGAAGCGTACTCGACGACGAGGCGACCACACTGAGCGCTCCAATAATAATAATGAGTATTGTGCAGGCACTTTACCCAATTTCATAAATCGGCTCAAAGCAAAGCGCCGCGAACTGAACCCAACACGCACGCTCACGTGAATCACAGGCATTCTCTCACACACTGGACATAAACGCATTACAATCACGTGGTGCAAAGGGTCGGCTCAGCTATTTAAATTTCGAACTTTAGAATTTCTTTTATTTTTTTCGGTGGGCTGAACATTTCCAAAGCAGAGGGGGAGGAAGCCGGAGTACCCGGAGAGAACGGTGCCACATATGAGAAGGAACAATTCTTTGCCCCGAGTTGGACTCAAACCCCTGACCTCTCGCATTGGTGACAAGTCTGTTAGTGTTAACCACTAGACCACCGACCGCCCCGGTATAACAACCACATTCGTAGAATTTGAATATTCGCCCGCTCGGGGGCCGGGGGCGAGTTTGGGCTAAGGTACTAGGGCTCCGTCAGACGTGGCGAATTTGCACGCCTTCCAGCGGTAAAATACACTCCCGGCCAATTAAATTGGCTCGCCAGGGGCACTGGGCCGCTCCGTCGTCGGCTTGTCAGTGAATAGAACACGGTGCTATTTTTTTTCCTCGCCACGCGGTCAGTCGGGGGGGGGGGGGGTGGTTGTGTGTGTGTGTGTGTTGTGTGTGTGTGTGTGTTGTGTGTGCGTGCGTGCGTGCGTGCTGTGCGTGCGTGCGTGCGTGCGTGCGTGCGTGCGTGCGTGCGTGCGTGCGTGCGTGCGTGCGTGCGCGTGTGTGTGTGCGTGTGTGTGTGCGTGTGTGTGTGCGTGTGTGTGTGTTGCGCTCCGAGTTGCTTTGCTGCGAGAATAAGCGCTAGATAAGTACTAATTATTATAACAATTATTATTATCACCGCCGTGTACAGTGCTGTTTGGTTTGAAATTCACCAGACTATACCGGGTAGGTCTGACAAACCACTTGCCTCAACAGCGGGTGTCGGCCTGCGTAAACGCCGCCTCCTCCGCACAAGGTCCTGGGCTCTGATGCAGACACTCCGCGAGTAGTTCCTGCAGAGTTCATCCTTGACTATGCGCAGCGCCAAGCGGTTCGTCTCGTGCAGGACGATATCACACATGCCATCCATGCGCAACCAGCCTTGTTCCACCTGGTGAAGCCTCGCTCCCATGGCGCTGGCCAAACAGTCCAGGCAGAATACCTGTTTGGGTGTGTAATAATAAATAATAATAATGAGTATTGTATAGGCGCTTTACCCTGAATCGGCTCAAAGCGCCGCGAACTGAACCCAACACGCACGCTCACGTGAATCACACGCATTTTCTCACACACTGGACATAAACACATTACAATCACGTGGTGCGAAGGGCCAGCTCAGCTATTTAAATTTCGAAATTTAGAATTGCATTTATTTTTCAAATTTGGTGGGCTGAACATTTCCAAAGCAGAGGGGGGGGGGGGAAGCCGGAGTACCCGGAGAGAACCCCCGACGATCGGCCCGAATGAACGGTGCCACGTACGAGAAGGAAAAATTCTTTGTCCCGATTAGGACTCGAACCCCTGACCTCTCGCATTGGTGACAAGTCTCTTAACCACTAGACCACCGACCCCCCCATAATAATAATAATAATAATAATAATACCAACTTTATCATACAGTCTTCACAAAAAGTTAAGGACCAGTCAACATAATGGGTGACAGTTTTCAAAAATCAGAAAAAAATAAACGAATAAGATTTTTCCGTAAAATTCGGTAGCAAGGTGAAGGGGAAATTAGTGAACGTGGCGATTACTGTGTGGATGGCACGTGCGCGTCACACAGCATGCTTGGCGCGTTTGAAAATCTGCAATTTCGGCGAAACTAGACCGAGTTTCAGTGTTCAGTGAGCGATACCTGGGGCTTTCTGCACGGCAAAAATGAGATGCAGGTCAAAGAATGCATCCCTGGGTATGAACTGTGCTCATTTGTTTGCCTACATAATCCGCCGTTTCAGCGATGTTCAGCACTACACCAGCATGCCACCACGACAAAAGTTGAATGATATTTGCAAGTGGTCCTTAACTTTTTGTGAAGGCTGTAATAATGGCGAATTTTATGGTGTCTATCCTTTGGAATCTCTAAACGCCTCACAAACAGGGGAAACCGGCGGGGGGGGGGGGGGGGGACTGTGCAATCAAGAGACCATCTTGCAGTTAGGAAGGGGGAAGTAGAGCCCACCCGCCCACTTCGCACCCCAAAAGACTATCTTGCGACAAAAGGGGTGGGGGTACCATAATACTAACAGATAAATAAATGGAGCTTACATGATTAGTTCGAGTGGCTTACGGTGAAAGACTAGCCCCGAGATGGTTCGAGCCGGAGGCTTGCTAGCTACACAAACAATCGAACCATCTCGGGGTTAGTCTTTCGCCGTAAACCACTCGAACTAATCATGTAAGCTGTTAATACCACGAGAATTTTCTTTTCTCTTGGAAAATCCAATTTAGTGATCCAAGTGCTCATTTTTGACAGACCTTTTTACACAGACCATTCCTATCGACACCGCGAAAAGAAGTAGTTCCATTCAAAACCACTGTGTGCTGTCTTGTTTTACGAGTTTGACGAACATTAAATGTGAAGATGAGACTGTTGAAACAAATTGCCAACACAGTGAATTCAACCATGAAAGAATAATTTCAAAGTTTATTATCTGCGTGGCCATATTCTTGCGCGAAATCCGTGTATCGGCTGCAAGCCGGTCAATCTCCGTTGTGAAGGGGGCAAAAAGTGTGCGCGTGGGCAGATTCAAACACATTCGACAGCGATGTGTCGATCATGAAAGCGCCAAGGTTCACTTGGGCCTTGGTTCACATTGTGAAGGCCATATCTTCGAATTTTCATCACGGTAGGCAGAAAACAGTAGTTTGTCTGCTCATGTGTTCCCTTTTCGTCTGCTCGTGTGTCGTGCATGTGCTCGTCTCTTTCCCGGGGTTTTGTGGCGATGTTGGTGGCTAACGGTCTTGTTTCCGCGTAGTGGTTGGCTGCTTGTTTAGCTGTTCTCTGCATTGTCTTTCCGAATGCAGTCAACATCACCTCTTTTTTTTTTTTTTTCTTTTTTTTTTTTTTTCCTAGCCATTTCAGCGGTTTTAGCAGGTCAGAAATCTCCATTTCAAGGCCACTGACCGATGACGTAACTGGAGTGTGTTTTTCTGAACTCGTAAACCACTGAGTGGGTTATGGGTGGGTGGGTGGGTGTTTGGGAGTTTAACGTCCTTTTCCACCACATAAGGGTGATATCAAAGACGGGGCAACGAGAAAAAAAAAGGCCAGCACAAATATTTGGCCCCAGCCGGCGGGGTTCGAACTCACGGCCCGAGCACTGAGAGGCCAACGCTCTACCATTCGGCCACCCCGGCTCCCCAGAGTGGGTTATGGAAAGTCGTAACTCACACTTTCGCTCTCTGTTTCCTTACTAATTTCAGACGTAAAACACTCGAAGCTAACTCACTGAAAATCTGCACTGGCGAGTGGTGTAAACAGTTGCAAACACTATCAAACACAAATCACCCTTCAACCCACAGACACAGCTAAACTGTTAAATACGTGAGCAGAATTAAAACATACAGCAAGGACTGGCGCAGTGTTCTGCTAGTCTATCAAAACAATGCTGAAACAAGGTGGTTTTCAGATTTGAGATTTCAGATCGAACTATGGACTGCAACTGAGTTCCAGATCACAGGGCCAAGATGTGCAATGATATGATCACAGGGCCATCCTGGTCTGAACTGAGCGGAACTACACACACACACACACACACACACACACACACACACACACACACACACACACTGACACACACACTGACACACACACACACGCACACACGCACACACACGCACACACGCACACACACACACACACACAAAAACACACACACAAAAACACACAAACACACTCACCTTGAAGCCCATCTTACAGCGCAGGTCCCTGTCCATACTTTCCACCTGATCATTACGCAGACGTCCCCACAGCGTCCGCACGGCTTCCGCTTCTGGCAACTCTTTTGCGCATGCGCGCCTGCGCTCGGTGACCTGGATCTTCTTGCGCATCTCTCCGCTCATGTCGAAGTTGGCGATGACGTGGATCATAAGTTCGCGGGCCTCCCTCTCTTGTTTCTTGCGTTCGGAACGCCGCGTCCTTGGGAGGGGAGGAAAATTTCAGAGGTGTTACTCGTGGTCAACTCATTGCCGGCCTTGACCGCGCGCCGTGGAATATCCCAGGCACAGTGTGTTTTAGTCATGGTGTCCCTCTCCTGTAATCGAGGATGTGACTTCTCCGATCACTCATGGGTTACCCGAACTATGTGTATGTGTGCACAACCTTTGCCAGTCGGGCGATTTTAGCAATTTAGCGAATTTTTTGAAAGAGGTCTTCTTTGAATGTTTGCTAATCATGTTTGGTATGGTTTGAAAGATAATCATAAGCATTTTTATGGGAGAAAAATTGATTGGAAAAATTGGGCATAGCGGCCACAGTGAGAGCGGACATAACATGGGTTGTGGGTGCTTGGTAACAGCGTCCTCACGCGTCAGCGCCCGGGATCTACGTGTGTGGCTAACAACGGCTTGCAAGGTTAGTCGAGCGATTTTTCCATGCCGGGGCGACGTACGTCGACAGACATCGGCCGATTGTCGGGCAACTAAAATCTGCCATGGAAACGCGCGCTCGCCGACTCGTCCCTTTCCACAAGTACAGCCGGTCGTGAATCAAATCGATTATTTCGATGACTTTAGCCGCCGAAAGTTGAGGCTGAACACTGCTAGCCGCCATCTTCAAAGTTTCCGGATCAAGGCCGCATTGTGGCCAGTCAGATCGCTTGGATTTCCGCCGACAAGGTCACCGACTCGCCCAGAGTAGAGCGCCGCTCTACTCTCACCGACGCGTCGGCCGATGTCTGCCAACTCCTTTTCCATGGACAATTTTCAGCTGGGACGCGAAGCTGGCCGATTGTCGGGCGACGTACGTCGGTCATGGAAAAGGGGCTTTAGTTATTTAGGGCTTTACGCCGTGCAAGCAACAAAAACTATTTCGCGGGGCATGCAAGGGCTCTGCACAGACGCTGGGTGCATGGTCGTGAAAGAGTTAACACCGTAACAGCAAATGTCACAACGATACAACAACCGTGTAACAGCAATGTAACGGCCAGCCTCTTAAACTGGCGAATATTTTACTCCGCCATAGCGGGTGGGGAAAAATACTGGCGAGATGTTAACGAAGAATTTTTTTTTTTTAGTGTCATAGCAGCAAAATGAAGCGAAGAATGAGTGAGCTCCCTTGGCTACTTCCGCGTCTGAAATAGGCGAATCATTGTTCGAAGCTGGGGACACCACTTAGACATGGCGACCGGGCTGCAGATCTGACGCAACCAGTCACACCGACCGCAGGTCACAGATAACCGTTTATTTCTAGTCTTTGGCCCCTACAAATGTCAGGCAGCGCATGTCCATGAAAACAGATTTTCCAACCAAAACAGACAATGCACAAGCTGCATGCCAAAACTCAAGCTCCGAAACCTCAATTTTCATCGTCTGATGTGGCGTCCTTCCCAACCCCATACACAAAACTGTGCACTCCGTTATTCATGCCCTGGCACACGCCCAAGGATACGGTCAAAAATAGGTCACCCCTTTAAATCAGAGTTGCCATTTTTCAACAGACCAAACATCCCTCTTTTCACCCAAAACAAAAATCTGGCGTCAAATGGACTTTTAGCAACTCTACTAAAATCCAGGAAAAGGGGCGAAATTTCATGTTAATAATGCAAGTACTCTTACTCCCTAAACTGCCTCATTTGAGCTGTGCTCTGTGACCCGCAGAAGAAGTAGTAGAAGAAGTAGAAAAAGAAAAGAAGTAGAAGAAGAAGTAAAAGAAGTAGAAGAAGAAGAAGTAGTAGAAGAAGAAGAAGTAGTAGAAGAAGAAGGAGCAGAAGTGGAAGAAGAAGCAGAAGTGGAAGAAGAAGCAGAAGGAGGGTGGGTGGGTGTTCGGGGGTTCAACGCCCTTTTCCAGCACATAGGGTGATATCAAAGACGGGGCAACGATGAAAAAGCCAGCACAAATATTTGGCCCCAACAGGGATCGAACTCACAATCCGAGCATTAGAAGAGTGAGTGAGTGAGTTTTTAGGGCTTAAAGCCGCGCAAGCCACAAAGACTAATTCGCGGCTGCCGAGCATTAGAAGTAGAAGCAGAAGAAGAGGAAGTAGAAGAAGAAGAAGAAGGATTAGACGTAGAAGAAGAAGAAGCAGTAGAAGAAGAAGGAGTAGAAGGAGAAGTAGTAGAAGAAGTTGAAGGAGAAGTAGTGGAAGAAGAAGGAGGATTAGAAGTGGAAGAAGAAGAAGAAGGAGTAGAAGTAGAAGAAGAAGTAGAAGAAGGATTAGACGTAGAAGAAGAAGTAGAAGAAGGATTAGACGTAGAAGAAGAAGAAGTAGAAGGAGTAGAAGGAAAAGAGAAGAAGGAGTAAAAGAGAAAGACGAAGAAGTAGAAGTAGTAGAAGCAGAAGTAGAAGAGAGAATGGAGAGACGTGTCCGTAAATTACCTGGCTATGGTATCAGAAGCCCACTCCAGGTGAATGTCAACAGGCTTCTCCGCGAGTCGCTCTTCTGGGGCCTGGACGTTCAGGATTTCTGGAATCGTGTGCTGCACCCGGCATCCCTCCGGCACCAGCAGGCGTAGGTACCGCGCAATGATGTCAGCGGCCAGCTGCCGCAGCGACATAGATGGAGACTCCGCCTTCATCTGGATGATCAAGTCCTTGGTCTTGTCCAGGAGATTGAAGCCGATGCCACGTGCTCGACCGACGAAAGCTGTGGGTAAGGAGAAGACGGTTAGGGTCTTCAACTGGCTACTTTCATCTTGGCTATGCCAACTTCTGTTTTGGGGTAACTGGCTGGGTGGGTGGGTGTTAGGGAGTTTAACGTCATCTTCCCCTCCGTTAGGGTGATGGGAGCCGGGGTGGCCGAATGGTAGAGCGTTGGACTTTCAATGCTCAAGGTCGTGAGTTTAAGTCCCGGCTGGGGCCAAATCTTTTTCTCGTTGCCCCGTCTTTGATATCACCCTTACGTGGTGGAAAATGACGTTAAATCCCCCAAACATCCACTCACCCACCCGAGAAGTGAGATTTCAACGCTCTACCAATCGGCTACGCCTGTTCCCGTTATGTTTTGGAACAGCGTCGCTCGCGAGTGCGCCCGTACGCTCGAAACACTCTATCTTGATGATTAGTACAGCTCTTAATGCGACACATAATATTGTTTACACTTTGCGCTAACAGTCGAACATCCAAATTGTATGACTTGTCACACGCTACGTCAAGTCGCCGCGACATCGAGTACGCTTCTGTTGGCTCGGTGCCAGCATTACAGGCGCTGTCAGTGTGCAGGTGTCTAAGAGGTGTAATGATAGACGCCACAGAAAAACAGGTCAGAACGACAAGTGAGCATAAAAATGGTCTCGTTAACCCCTTTTAATGCCCCCTCCCCATACCACCTCTCCCCCCCCCCTCCAGTATTTGCCAAGAAGATTTTTTTATTGCCGGCTCTGAGCCCAAGGGGTCTTAACAGCCATGATACAATCAAAGTCATATCACCACGGGCGGTTATGTCAATATGTACATATATTATAATAAAAATCGCCCTCACTACTCATTACTCGCACGCATACACAAACAATGAGAACAAAAACAATACTGGTATGGTATTGCAAGGTGTGATAACTTATGACCGAGCCGTAGTCCACCTGACGCCGCTAATTCACTTAGTCTCCTTACGGAACTGAACCCAACACGCACGCTCACGTGAATCACGCGCATTCTCTCACACACTGGACATAAACACATTACAATCACGTGGTGCGAAGGGTCAGCTCAGCTATTTAAATTTCGGAATTTAGAATTGCATTTATTTATTTTTTTCAAATTTGGTGGGCTGAACATTTCCAAAGCAGAGGGAGGAAGCCGGAGTACCCGGAGAGAACCCCCGACGATCGGCCCGAATGAACGGTGCCACGTACAAGGAGGAAAAATTCTTTGCACCGAGTGGGACTCGAACCCGTGACCTCTCGCACTGGTGACAAGTCTCTTACCACTAGACCACCGACCGCCCCAATTGTTAATCCTTACTGCGCCAGTCTCGCATTGCGTCGTACACGGGGAGCCGGGGTGGTCGAATGGTAGAGCGTTGGACTTCTAATGCTCGGGGCGCGAGTTCGACCCCGGCTGGGGGCCAAATATTTGTGCTGGCTTTTTCATCGTTGCCCCGTGTTTGCTATCACCCTATGTGGTGGAAAAGGACGTTAAACCCCCAAACACCCACCCACCCTTCGCCGTACACGGAGATGAGCGCCGACCGCGCATTTCGGCGAGCGTGGCGCATAGTGTTAAGCCCTTTTGAGACAATGGTCTTTTTTTTTTCTTTTTCTTTTTTTCAAAATTCACATGGCTAGTTGGAAAAACAAAAAAAAATATAGACCTCTAATACTACGTCCATTTAAAAAAATAGTAGTAAATTGGTGCTTTTGTTCAGACGTTACAAGAGATTAAATACTAGAGGAAAAAAAAAAAAAAAAAACACGTGGCGCTGAGCAATGCTGTATTCCAGAGTAGTTGGCGGGGAAGGGGTTAAAAGGTACACACTTGTTGCAGATATCAGACACGTCTTCCATTTCATTATTTTAGTGATTTGGGAGTTTTATTCCACCCCCCCCCCCCCCCCCCCCCCCCCCCCCCCCCGCGCTCCCTTGCACCTCCTCGCACTATTTGGACGGACTGAATGGCATATGAATTCGGTCACTGGCCGACTGACGGAGACAGACTTAACTGACAGAGCGAATGACTGACCTGTGCACAGCTGACAAACGAGAAGCAGAGCGACAAGGTGGAGCCGAGGGTCGGAACTCTTCAGGAACCGTTCCACCAGGAGGATGATGGAACCGCTCGCGCGTTGCTCCAGCCATTCTGGTATTCTCTCTGCTCAGCCAAGCGTGAACAGAACACAACAATGTGGACATCATTACGCTCTACAGCTGAGTTTTTGTAAGTGGTTTAGACTATGGGAACTAATTTTAATAGTGGGTGAAAGTGTGCAGGGCCGGATGGGGGGGGGGGGGGGGCTCCCTACCCCCAGAAAAGTTTAAAACGCGTATGTAATCAAATTTAAGCATAAGTTTTCCGTATCCTGCAGTGAAGCACTCGGACTCTCGGAGACGAAACACCCCCATGAGTATCGAAGCACACCCCCCCCCCTCCACCTACACCCCCCAACATCAACGAGAAAGAAACGAGAGTCGCCCCCTCCCCCTAAAATCGAGCGTTTGCCCTCTCGATTTTATTTTTTTTTAGCCTGTCTTCTCTCGGTCGGTGAACAAGACAACGCCCCTCCCTAAAAAAAAAAAAAAAAAAAATCCGGCGGGGGTGTGGTGTGTGTGTGTGTGTGTGTGTGTGTGTGTGTGTGTGTGTGTGTGTGTGTGTGCATGTGCGGGTGCGCGTACGTGCCAGTGCCGCGTGCGCGCGCGTGTGTAGGTACGTACGTAGGTATAAGTGTATGTATATATGTGTGTGTGTATGGTGAGCTTGTCGTACTTGATTATTTGTCCTACTTCCTGTACCCACACCGGGGTTTTTGAAATACATATTCTAACTTTGACTTGACACTCATACCGGTCTGCCTGCGCCTGGCCTTCAGCATGCGGTAGAGCACGGCTCCAGCCCTCCACTCCAACTGCCGGTCACGTGTCGTCAGCCCGATGTACACGATGCGATCACACACTCGCTCCGTGAAGGCATCTTCCACGTAAGTAGCTGAAATTGGAACAGGTATCGGGAGTAAATTTAGAGTGTGACCATGCACACAGACGTACATGCAGCTACATAAACGAGCGTCATAGAAATAGCCATGCAACATTTTTTTTTTTAATACACTTTTTATCTTCTGATTAACTCGAAAACCGTCAAAGCATACAGCACCCTATAAAGGCTACCCTGTCTAAATTTCCCTTACAATGGCGACTCCAAACCCCTCCTGTCAAATAAAAAGGGGCGAGCCCCAAGAATTCAGCCAATCGCAAGCCGTGGCATAATGAACACAACCCAAAGCATGAGTGACCCGGCAAACTTTGAGGGAAGCGCATGTAGTTTGATATGACTGAAACGTGGAAAGAAAGCGGTAGGTCCATTGACGTCATTTGAGGAAAAGACCATTACGTCAATCTCTTCCATCTTGAAACCACGCTTTTTTCCGTAAAGTGACGTCATGGAAATGACATGTTTTGCAGCGTAAAGGGGCGGGGCTTTGTGCTTGCGGAGCGGAGTCGTCTCAATGGGAACAACAGTACCGAATTTTTTTCCGGATCACGGGCTGCTCATTGGTATGTTTCTCTCCGAGTTCACCGGCCTTCCTCCCCCCCCCCCCCCCCCCACCGAGCAAAAATATGAAAATGGGTCGGTGGCGCTGCACCTCGGCGACGAACTTCCTCCACTAGGAAGTTCCCGGGAAAAATGAAGCAGTAATCTATATATATATATATATATAGTCTGCTGGGTCATACCAACTTCATTTTCACCGTTCACACACACACACACACACACACACACACACACACACACACACACACACATCTATAGATATATATCTCTCTAGAAAAAGGTATGCTAGCACTGATGTGCATGGTGTGAATATTTGTGTGTGCGTGTGTGTGTGTGTGCGCGCGTGTGTATGTATGTGTGTATGTATGTGTGTGTATGTGTGTGTATGTATGTGTGTGTATGTATGTGTGTGTATGTATGTGTGTGTATGTATGTGTGTGTGTGTGTGTGTGTGTGTGTGTGTGTGTGTGTGTGTGTGTGTGTGTGTGTGTGTGTGTGTGTGTATGTGTGTGTATGTGTGTGTGCGCGTGTGTATGTGTGTGTATGTATGTGTGTGTATGTATGTGTGTATGTATGTGTGTGTATGTGTGGGTGTGTGTACATATATGTAGGATTACATGTACTTCATGTTTTTGCCTGTATACCCGTCCGACTGCATTAATATGTCTGTAACTGTCTATCGTGTAAAAATTTGCATAAAAACGCCAAAATAGAGCAATAAAAGAAGAAGAAAAGTCTACAGTCTGTAGACCAGTCCGGTACTCACGCTCCCTGGCAATGACGGCGTTCAGAAAGCGGAAGGCCTGGGTCAGGATGGAGGTGTGGGTGGCGTTACGGGCGGCCATGATGGTCTGAAAGGCCGCTTCAAGAGCTCCCTGGCATGCAGCCTCCTGCACACAATATTACAACAGTTGGGCTGCTACCACTGACTACCGATCCTACTACTATCACTACTACTTCTACTACAAACAAGCCCAACTCTTGTACGGCAGCAGTGGTAGTGGTAGCAACAGTAAAAGCAGTAGTAGTAGTGGCTGTAGCAACAGTAGCAGTGCCAGTAGTAGTAGTAGTAGTAGTGGAAGTAGAAGTGGTGAAGTAGTGGTAGTAGTAGCAGTGGGTGGGTGGGTGGGGGAGGGTGTTTGGGGGGTTACCGTCCTTTTCCACCACATACGGGTGATATCAAAGACTGGGCAACGATGAAAAGGCCAGCACCAATATCTGACCCCAGCCGGAATACGAACTTACGACCCGAGCATCAGAAGGCCAACGCTCTACCATTCGGCCACCCCGGCTCCCCGTGGTACAGTCGGGTCTACCTATAACGGCCACCGGATATACCGGACACCGGTTATACCGATAGGGCAAAGGCATTCCCCTGCCGAGGGCCTTCTTTAACATGACTAGAAACTCATCGGTTGTAGCGGCCACCGGTTATACCGGACATCGCTTATACCGGCACCCCTTTCTCGTCCCCAGGGCCCCTTTTCTCCGGATAAAACGGCCGGCGCACATATTGCATCGATTATACCGGACACCACTGTCTCCTTTCTTGTCCCAGAGCCTAATATACCGGACACCGGTTTGAAAGCGATTACGAATCAATATTTCCAATACTATTCAGTACAGGAGAACATTTTTTTTTAAACATAGTTTGTTCTGAATCTTGTAACTCATCATGTACCGATTTTATATGTAAGATTTCAAGGCAGACAGATCAAGTACTGCAAAGGAAAAGATTCTTGTTCTTTTTTCTCTCAAATTTACGTGCAGAAATTGCTCAAGTTTAACATGATCTCTCTTGGCATAGGGTCAGAATTTTAGTTTCAGCAGTGAGTCTACACGAGACTCCCTGGTTTCAGAAACTGTAAACAAAGATTTTATCACAAGAATTGTTTTGTTACAGAACGCAAGGAATGGTTTTAGAATTTAGATAACTTTTTTTAAAACAATTATTTCATGCCGTTAGTTGCATTTCAGTCTGCATTTTAATTCGTGTTATCCATTTATTTCGCATTTTTGTCTGTAAGCCTTTCAGCGTTCAATGTTTCCTTTAGGGAATTAAAGGTTTTCGCTATAGATGTTTGCAAAATAGTGTGAACGTGACTATTTTTGTGTAATTCCAACCAGTATGGACGCATTACCAGCTATTCACGACTTTTTTTGGAATGTGTACACAGTACAGTAAGGCTAGCTGTCCACAGGCTGTGTGGGGCAGCTGGCAGGGCCAGCAATGAAAAAATAAAATTGATATAATTGATAAATCGTAAGTGTTGCCGTGATCGTTTCTCTCTCTCTCTCTCTCTCTCTCTCTGTGTCTGTGTGTGTGTGTGTGAATAAAAAATTAACAATGAGTTTTATTTTCTTTTCAATTCATCTGAATGTCTGATCAATGTCAGTTAAATCGTGATTTTGAACGTAAAACGAATTAGGTTGTAAACACTAAACGATACACACGCACGCACGTTCGCGCGCACGTTCATACGCACGCACGCACGCTCGCGCAGAGAGAGAGAGAGAGAGAGAGAGAAGAGAGAGAGAGAGTGTGTGTGTGTGTGTGTGTCCGTTATTTGCGGAAACATCGGATATACCGGAAAATGGCCGTAATATACGGAGACATCGGATATACCGTCCACCAGGACAAAAGTGGCCGCTATATCCGATTTGTTGTTTATACCGGACATCGGATATAGCGGCCACCAAAGTTCATGTCCCTAGGGTGGCCGCTATAACCGGATTTTACTGTAGTAGCAGTAGTAGTAGTACTACTACTACTACTGTTTCTACTGCTGCTGCTACTACTACTAGTAGTAGTAGTAGCAGCAGCAGTAGAAACAGTAGTAGTAGTAGTAGCAGCAGCAGCAGCAGTAGTAGCAGTAGTAGTAGAAGTAGCAGTAGTGGAAGTAGTAGTAGTAGCAGCAGTAGAAGCAGTAGTAGTCGCAGCTGCAGCATTAGTCATAGCAGTAGTAGTAGTAATAATAGCAACAGCAACAGAAGTAGTAGTAGCAGTATCAAGTAGTAGTTAGCGGAAGAAATATGCGTCTTTAATCACGTGATCCCGTGCTTACATCGGCAGGCCTGAATCGTTCCAGTAGCATGTTGGCAAACACGCAGAACAACACCCGCTTGTTGCCATGGTCACGGGTCGCCAGCGATCCTATCGTCCTCCACAATTCATCCCGCTCCTGCGACCAATCAGAAACGGACACGTGTGACACCAAACAAAACGTGTGAATGAATATTTTGTGATGTCTCAGTATTATGACGATGTTGAAAAACAAGATGGTTTTGGAAGTGGCAAGGCTCACTCATGCGATGTCCAACAAAGGATGCTAAATAAGTGGTTCATACAAAAGCGCCATCATTCACCAAACGTGAAAATGCGGCCCTGTCACGCAGTCTCACAACCACGTGGACCTCCACAGCATCATCATACCATCATCCTCACACTCATCACGCATAGCAAAAATTTGCCTTAGCTTCCGATCCCTCCGTGGATTCCATCCATGACTCGGTGCACACACACACACACACACACACACACACACACACACACACACACACACAGAACACACACACAGAAACACACACAGAACACACACACACACACAGAACACACACACAGAACACACACACAGAACACACACACACACACACACACACACAGAACACACACACACACACACACACACACACACACACACACACACAGAACACACACACAGAACACACACACAGAACACACACACACACACACAGAACACACACACAGAACACACACACACACACACACACACACACACACAGAACACACACACACACACACACACACACACACACAGAACACACACAGAGGGGTTTTATTCCTTTTTCTCTGTTTGGGGTATGGTGGAATATCCAAATACAATGGACATGATAAATAATAAATATAAGTATAAATAATATACAAAACACAGCTAAAGAAATAACAAAGCAAAAAGCATCAATTTAAAAACAAAAACAAAAAAACAAAAAACATATACACAACACACCATCATACAATCATGTACATCATCCTCACCATCATCATCACGCATAGTAAAATTTGCCTTAGCTTCCGATCTCTCCGTGGATTCAACCGATGACCTGGGCGCGTTTCTCACGCAATTGCGCTCGCGGGCGCTTGCGGAGGTCGCTCTGCCTCGTTGGGAAACGGCCAATTAGAACAAGGCGCTTTCAAAATGGCGGCGGAATCACGAACACGGTTGTTGGCAAGGTTGAAAAGGAAGAAGAAAACTCTAGTGCTCGCAGCTATCAGTCATCTTTTGAGCGCAGAAGACGACGTTTTTGAGGAGGAGCAATAATTACTGGCTTGGAGCATGATATACCGCTAGTATGCATGTTGACTGTTCTGCTCGATGCAAAACGAAGACGTAAGACACCCTTACGTACTCACTTTGACCACTCCTTCCCCACAAACACGCACAACATATCCCTGAATGACTGGCGACCACGGCCCGGTGCAATTAGCTCAAATTGTTTTCGTATACTATTCTGCACAATTACAAGTTGGGACAGAAGGTCTCCATCCACCCGATAATTCATTTAAGCCATTTCTTAGTTTCACTTCAACGAGGCCTTCGGTGGGCGCCGCCATCTTTGTTTACATAGAAACTGACCACGTGACCTTTTGTTCGTGGCGAACTTGCTCCAGACTGCGCGCGCGAGCGCCTTTTTCGCACGCCGCGGGCAAGTTGCGTGCAAACGGTTTCATAGCAAAGCGCCCCGGAACGTTTCGGAACGCTCGCCTTAAACGCGGCCCTGGCGACCTCACACACGCCGAGGAGAAGTCTACCATACCATTACCATTACCCATACCATACCATTTTCCAGCGGAAGTGATACAAACAATGATTAATTTTCAATCAGCCGTTGCTACAACCAGATAAAAAGACTACACAAGCAAAGACGATAAACATGCAAGAAAAGACCCCCCCCCCCACCAAGACAAAGCTAAAGTGACATGATAGAAAAGGTAATTCTCTCTGTGTGTTTGCGCGGCTTTAAGCCCTCTCTCTCTCTCTCTCTCTCACACACACCGTCACACACACACACGTCACACACACACACACACACACACACACACACACACACACACACACACACACACACATGTACCACCACCACCAAAAAAACAACAAACAAAAACAAAACCAACAAAAACTACCAGCCAAGCATAGTGATCGACAAAAGGGTTGATAATTACACGTATCTTACCCTTATTGGGAGAGTTTTGACGATCCTGTATGCGCATGCCAGGAGGCAGGAGATAACTCTGCCACACTTCCGCTCCGTCAGTATGAGCCGTCTGATGGCAGCCCATTTCCACGTCACCATCACCCAGGTCCCGTCAACTGCCAAGAATGAGTGCATGCGCGTGATTCACATGAGCGTACCTGTTGAAAATCTTGCACACAGAGAGAGAGAGAGAGAGAGAGAGAGACACGCGCGCGCGCGCAGACAGGCAGACAGTCAGAGGCAATACTCTTTATTTTGCAACGGTAAAAGTTTTGGCAGATGTACGATGTTCAAACTTGCCGTTACTAAACTACGCAAACATAAGCAAAGGAAGGAAAATCTAAAAGCTACAGGAATATTAAAAAAAAACCCACAAAAAACAGAAGTATATGAACATTTAATACTCAATGAACACATACACATACGCACACACACACTCACGCCTACTTGGGGTAACCCATGAGTGTTCGGGGAAGACACATCCTCGATTACAGGCGAAGGGGCACCATACCCCCCCCCCCCCCACACACACACACACACAAACACACGGGGGGGGGGGGGACAGACATGGAAACTCACCGCAGAATGTAAAGCGCCACAATGCATACGCAGCGTTCACCCTAAGTATGGTCTGGAAAACAAAAATCGTAATTCTAATACGAACGTGAATTCAAAAGGAAGTACATGCACCTGTTCGGGACAGAACACAGTAAGTCCATGACGTCATTTTGAGGGAAAAAAACCAACATTACATCAATGTCTTTCGTCTTGAAATCACCCATTTTCCTATGAAAGGACACCACGGACTTACCATATTGTGACATCAGATTGCACGGCAGAAACAAATCACATTGGTTGGTTGCCATGGAGAATGAGAGGGCGTGGCTACACCACCTGTGGGCTACATATTCATTACGCTTCCCAAAAGTGCAGCCTCGATTGGGCTATCACGCGCATGCGCATACCCAAACGGCGTATTGACCTATACAACCTGTAGCAACGGCACAACAAATGTCTCCCTGGTTGCAACCGAATCTGCACAACAATTATCCACGTGGTATTCACGTGATATTCACGTCATTCAGCGATTGGCGGAATTCAACGGGACATGTCTCTTTCCAGTTTGATTATCCTGTGCAAGTTTTTTTTTTAAAATCATGCTGCGTGAACGGTCTTTCCGTCCGATCAATTGCAAACTTGTATGCTTAGACGAAAAAAAAAGAATCACTACTGCAGTAGAATTTTGTAGCCAAACGTTCAGGAGTGCAACAGCAACAGACTGCTTTAGTTGTGCAAATTTGCCAGTGACGTAGGCATTATGCCAGTGACGTATGCATTATGCCTGTGACGTATGCCTTATGCCTGTGACGAATGCCTTATGCCTGTGACGTATGCCTTATGCCTGTGACGTATGCCTTATGCCTGTGACGTAGTGTGTTGTGTTGTGTTTGGGGGTTTAACGTCCTTTTCCACCACATACGGGTGATATCAAAGACGGGGCAACGATGAAAAAGCCAGCACAAATATTTGGCCCCAGCCGGGATCGAACTCACGACCCGAGCATTAGAAGTCCAACGCTCTACCATTCGACCACCCCGGCTCCCCGCCTGTGACGTAAGCATACGCTGTTTGCGAAGAGCAGCGATCGACTGATGGGCGATTAGCCTAGTACAATCGAACCTGTAGAGTAAATAAAGCAAGTAAACAATAGAGTAAAACAGCTATTGTGATAGAGTAAGGCTGAGGGTCGGGTTTTTTTTTTTTTTTTTCCTTACTGCCCAGGCCAGAGAATCCGGCGAACCAAACAACTCACTGGATTGTCCACGTTGGCGACGTAATTTATGAGACGTTGAAGAAATGGTTTCGCCATATTGCTCTTTTCTGAGAAGTTGGCGATATAAGGAAAGTAGTAACACAGATTGGTGAAGGCGCGCACGCCGCACAGCCGCAATTCCAGTTCCGGTGACATCATCAGTTGCAACACGATGTCTGACGTCATTTCCTTTCCTGTCAGTATGCATGCAGTCTTGGCTGAAAGATGAAAGTTGATTGACCGACTGATTGATTGATTTGATTGATGCTGATGACGACAACGACAATGACGACGATGGTGATGCTTGGATGATAATGATTAGATGATGATGACGATAACGACGACGATGATGATGGTAGCATTACTTTTATCTGGACCATACTGAACTACACTAGTTAGTCTACGAATTTATCGCCGGGCTGAGAAATAAAATAAGTGTAATGTAACGATCCTTTATATTTTCAACGGAGGAAATGATTCGCACACAAAGCCAGTTTCAGCTCTTTCCATTGCTTAATACGACATGTTTATCACATTATGCTGTTTACTTTTTAAGCATCACTCCACAAAGAGAGAGAGAGAGAGAGAGGGAGGGAGGGAGAGAGGGAGGGAGGGAGAGAGAGGGAGGGAGGGAGAGAGAGGGAGGGAGGGAGAGAGAGAGAGAGGGAGGGAGAGAGAGAGAGAGAGAGGGAGGGAGAGAGAGAGAGAGGGAGGGAGAGAGAGAGAGAGGGAGGGAGAGAGAGGGGGGGGGGGGAGAGAGAGAGAGAGAGAGAGACAACGGACAGAATGAGTTACCCATCTGCGACAGGACACACAAGATGGCGGCCGAATGGCGTCTCATTCTTGGGTCAGACGGCCCCCACCTGCTGTGGTAAAGAGCCCAGTTCACCAGCACGATGCCGTCCGTGAACGTTTTCTTCAATCTCTCTGAAAACAAATGCAGGGCGACATTTTAGCTTTTGCTAAACCAGACTCCAGAGTGCAGTCCCTTTTTGGCGGGTCGTGAAAAAGGGTACTTTCCCCTGAAAGACTCCAGTGCCACAGAGATAGGCCAGAGATCCCAGTCGGCTTCCATGGCATGATGATGTTAACAATTCCGCTATAAATAGATAAATAAATAGGACAGAAATTTTGTTCCAAACACTGTCATATTTAGTTTCAGCCTAAGACTGATTTAGGCAAAACCAAACAAACAAAAAAGCAACAACAACAAAAAACCCCCCCCCCCAAGAAAAAAACAAAAAAAAAAAAAAAAAAAAAAACACCCCCCCCCAAAAAAAAAAAAAAAAAAAAAAACCCTGAGGCTTCAGCCATAATACATGTAAGACTGCAGTCCAAATATTCACGTAAGTTATTTGATCGATTAATCAATATATCATTAAATTCAATTAAAAAAAATAAACGAAAAAGTCAACAAATTATTGTTCATGTTTTTACCCAAAAAAATGAAGTCGCAAGTGACAAAAGAAAAAATGAAGCAAGCATACTTACCTATGTCCAACGCGGCGAGGCGACTAAAGACACTACAAAGCGCGTCCATGATGGAGATGTGGCAGAGAGTACACAAGTCCAGCAAGACGTACCACAGCCGTGTCACGCACAGAGACTCAAATATACAACTCAGGTACTCATGCAACCCTGAAAAATGTCCAGAAAATCATATTGACTGGTTGAATTACTGCTTGTAACGACCGGATAATGATAGCAAACTCAAGTCAAGTCAGGTCAAGTCCAAAATACTTTATTTATCCGCGTAGGGCAGTTCATGCGGGCGAGCATAAGACACATAAAAGAAGCTAAGATCACTAAATTCATATACAGTAAACTCCGGTTATAGCGGCCACCCTTGGGACATGAACTTTGGTGTCGTTCTATCCGATGTCCGGTATAACCAAAACATCGGATATAGCGGCAACTTTCGTCCTGGTGGACGTTAAATCCGATGTCTCCGTATATAACGGAAATTTTCCGGTATAGCCGACGTTTCCGTACATAAGGGACATTTTCCGGATTGAAGACATTTCCTCTCCTCTCTCTCTGTGTCAGTGTGTGTGTGCGTGTGCGTGTGTGTGTGCCGTTATAGAAAGATTTTTGTCTTTCTTCGCTTCCTCTTTTACTTGATTTTGTTTTGGGGTTTTTGTCCTAGTCTGGGTTAGGCCCGTAGCCGCGGGTTAAATGAACCTCGAGTTCCACATACGGGCCCTGGTATGCAAGCGTTAGCCGGTCAAAGAAATTCATATTTGTCCACTATAAGAAGCCGCGAAGTCACCAGAATGGTCGCACTGGCCAAAAGGAACATCTACTTGTTTGGCAAACCAAGCTTTGAGCTGTGTAGGCTGTGTCTGATATTCAGAATCCCACGTACTAAACTTTCTTCTGTAGGCTCTCGAGCCTTCTCCTACGCTGGTCCAAAAGCCTGGAATTCTCTACCTCTTTCGCTCCGCCAGTCAACCTCCCTCGAAACATTCAAAACAAATCTAAAAACTTACCTGTTCCTCCGTGGGTTCCACCCATGACCTGGGAGAAACACCACTGGAGCTGGCAAAGAGTTGGGGCAGCAAAAAAAAAAAAAAAAAAACAACAACCCAAAAACTTACCTGTTTTCATCTCAAAGCACCGTCTAACCTGCCTCCCTTTTCTCCATCTCCTTATTAAGTACCACACATGCAGTTACCCTGGCCCTGAACCTTGACTTTTATCTGAACCTTTCACCTGTACTCTTAGCGCTTAGAACTGCCTTATAAGTAGATTACAGCGCTATATAAATAAATTATTATTATTATCATTCCTCTCAGAACTCATGACGAACATGTAGACTGTAGTCATCCACTCTGGCACGTTTTCGACGCGCTGGTGATAGAGCGAAGCGGCCGCCTCAGGGCCCCCCTAGTTAAAACCACTCGCTATGCGAACTCTTTTATACCCTCGGCCGTTCGCTCGATCAACAGCAAGAGTCGGACATCATGCAGATAGTCTGTGACTGCGGTGTGTGTGTGTGTGTGTGTGTGTGTGTGTGTGTGTGTGTGTGTGTGGTGTGTGTGTGTGTGTGTGTGTGTGTTGAGGGGGGGGGGTGTATAATATATAGTCTGTGATATACGTGATAATTTATGTGATATGTGTTATGGTGATAATTTGTTTTTTTTTGTTTTATGTCTCTTTTAAGAACTCTTTTATGTCCTGTTTGTATGTTACCGGCAGACATTTAATTTCCCGGAAGAGATTAATAAAGTATTGATTGATTGATTGATGGAGCATTTAAAGCTTTCCTGTTCCTAACGCCGTTGAGATGGGAAAACTGCCGCTTTCGAAGCCCCGATGTTGTTTACCAGACAGGAGGGTGTTTCATTTGACCATCGCGACCGTTCCCGTGACTTTGTGGCTTCTAATAGAAAGAGAAATACGACGTTCTTTGAGCCTATGGCCCCGTTCGTTAAATACACATCGAAAAATAGCCAGCCGGGGTGGCCGAATGGTAGAGCGTTGGACTTCTAATGCTCGGGTCGTGAGCTCGTATCCCGGTTGGGGTCAAATATTTTTCATCGCTGGCTTTTTCATCGTTGCCTCGTCTTTGATATCACCCGTACGTGGCGGAAAAGGACGTTAAACACCCACCCACCAATCGGCGCAACCAAATAACGTCATCTGCTCAGTTTGCGGCACACTTCTAAAGCAACATACGATCGCTGATTATTGCGGGTTTTTTTTTTTTTTTTTTGGTTGCGTTTTTCTGGATTGTTTAAAAGACATGCATAAGAAATAAAGACATAAATTATGGATTACTGTCTTCATCGTCGACTTGGAGAAGAACCAGAATGCCATTGACGCCATGTTTTCTGATCTCCGGACAGGCGGTACGCTTCGTGTCGTTCATCAGCTGCCCCAGCACATCCAGTACAAACCCAAGCTGTGGCCACTTCTCTGAAAAGAAAATACAAGGATAATAATAATACACGGCTATCTTTTAAGGTTTTATCTGGCGCATTTCAATCTATCCTTTTGTTTTGGGTTTTATCACTGGTACTTGTTCTTGGTTTTTTTTTTATCTTGGTCTCTGCCTGTCCTTTATTTTTTGTTCTCAGTTGGTTGGTTGGTTGGTTGGTTTTGTGTGTGTGTGTGTGGTGTGTGTGTGTGTGTGTGTGTGTGTGTGAGTGTGTGTGTGAGTGAGTGAGTGAGAGAGTGAGAGAGAGAGAGAGAGAGAGAGAGTGCGAGTGTTTCAGATAAAATTATGCTTTTGAGTGGATTATTTTACGAGCGTGAGTGCTGTGCAATTATACGGATCTGTTAGTGCAAGTTTTATTGTTATTATTATTTTCTTCTTTATTTTTACGGTGGCCTATAATTTCCCTTCTGGGCTCAATAAAGTAATTTGAATTTGAACTGAACTTGAATCATCGACTTGAGATCATCGTGGAATGATCACCACTAATTTTTGAATACGCTGACCAATGAGAGCGTCAAACTTAAACCTGATTGCGTTACAATGCTGTTAGTCTCCAACCACTATAGCAAAATGACCCCCCCCCCCCCACCACATCATCCTCTATAACGTTGACATTCGTGAGATTTAGTAGGATTTCGTACGGAGGACTTCGCTGAGCAGGGTAACCCATTTGCATGTAAATTAGGCACGTTACGGGTACCATTAGCCAATCGCAGCGCGTTAGCAGCTCGCGGCCTCTGCCGTGTGAGCCTAATTTACATGTAAATGGGTTACGCTGCTCAGCGAAGTCCTCTTTACGAAGTCCTACTAAATCTGGCTTGTGTTCTTACGTGGCGGACGGATGGTGGTGCGAGCACAGCACATCCAGTGGAAGAGTACTGCGGCCGAGGAGAGGCAGGCCACACATTCATCGTTGTCGTGGTCACATGACAGCAGAAGGGTGAGCAGATCGTCTAGGCCGCGGTGCGAGGCTAACTCTGTCATGGCTCGTTCCAACCTGGCGTTCTCCAAGCCTGGGATTAAATAATTGCAATGTATAAAATGAATAAATGAATGAATGGGTGGGTGGGTGGGTGTTTGGGGGTTTAACGTCCTCTTCCACCACATAGGGCGATATCAAAGACGGGGCAACGATGAAAAAGCCAGCACAAATATGTGACCCCAGCCGGGATCGAACTCACGACCCGAGCATTAGAAGTCCAACGCTCTACCATTCGACCACCCCGGCTCCCCTAAATGAATGAATGAATGAATGAATGAATGAACATAAATAAATAAGGGTGGGTGTTTGGGGGTTTGTCCTTTTCCACCACATAGACATAAATAATAAATAATAAAATCTACAATATAGATAGATAAAATGATAGAATATAAATAAATAATAAAATCTACAAAATAAATAAAGAAATGAATAAATAAATAATACCATCTAAAATATAAATAAATGTATGACTGCATAAATGAATAATAAAAGTCTAAAATATAACTAAAAATAAAAATAATAAAATCTAAAATATAAACAAATAAATAAATATAAACGATTTTTCTAACTGGAAACTCCTTCCCATTCCACTGAGAAAACTGAACGAAGAAAAAGGAAAACGAAAAGAAACGAAACGGAACCGAAACAAAGGGAGAGATAATAAAAAAAGAAGATACTTACTGTTCATTTTCTCTACAAGCAGTGTCAGGGTGGAGATGGCTCGCTTTTTTAGACGCCTTTCAGTGCCGACCACAGACTATTGGAGGAAAGAAACATTCATTTCTGAAAATAATTCATCTGCATCGTTTTGCATCCACAAGCTTTATCTGACAGTCTTTCCTCCCCAAGCGAAAATTATTTGAAAAAAAAACTATTGGGTGGCGCTGCACCGCGGCGACGCGCTTCCACCGGAGGAAAGGAGCCCGAATATCCCGAAAGGGAAAATAAAGTAGTAAATTTAAAAAAAAAAAAAAAAGAGAGACGCCAAAGACTGAGTAACGAGGGGGAAAAAACATAAGTTTTTTAAAATGACATCAAGGACGTACTGTGCTTTTGCCAACACATGGAAGAGTATAATAAAATTATAAAAAAATTAAAAAGGGGGGGGGGGAGGGGGGAGCTTTGGCTCCACTCTCTCTCCCGCTCACGGTACCTTTTCAGTAGATAGTAGAATTTTCTTCAGTCTCCCCAGAAGTGTATTCCAGCAACTGACCTGTGAAAAGAAAGTTGAGGTGACGTTTTACTGTTTTAAGTGTTAAATAAAGTTGATATCAGCCCATCCGCCTTAACTCATTCGTGACGGGACACTTCGATCAAAGGTTCAGGCCTGCATCGACCACGACTCATGAAAACTGATTCCTCCATCGACTCAGTTTTCATTAAGTACACACTTCAGTTGAAAATGTCGTGTTTGTGTCTTCAATGACGTTTTCTGCAGTTGCATGGGGCAGGCCCAGGCTGTTGAGGCGGCGGCAGTACCCGTCACAATAGGGTTAAAGGTATGCAGTCTCAGTCTCAACCAAAGTAACAAAAAGTGTGTGTGTGTGTGTGTGTGGTGTGTGGTGTGTGTGTGTGTGTATGTGTGTGTGTGTGTGTGTGCGCGTGTGTGTGTGTGTGTGTGTGTTTTTAAAGCTATCCGACCGTTTCCCACAAAATGCACAGTTAACCACGCCACACAGCATTTCCAACGTCTCTGAAACGCCTATAAAAGCAAAGGGGAGGCTGACTTCACAGCTCCCAAAGACACTCGCCTAGCCAAGCAGCCAAAGACACACGCCAGGAACAACTTGTCCTTAAGGGCCAAAAGCCATAGGACGTAAAGCAAGCTAATGATGATGATTTCACAGCTCAGTTTGCGCTTTGACACTGGGCGAGAACGATGGCAGTGGTTAGTCTTCTCGCGCAGCACACAACACCCGACAGACGCTGTAGTGATGCGTCTCGCTCACTGACCAAAAGCACCATTTAGTCTCCGCAAACTCAGGCTCTGGTTTTATGCAACTGTGACAGAGTTGATTGTGCATTTTCCACAGTCGCAGGCTTAAAAACTTGGTGTGGTGTGGTGTGGTGTGGTGTGGTGTGGAGACTTCTCCTCGGCGCACATATCCATCTCTTTTGAAATGGTCATGGTGCCGCAGAGCTGGAGGAAGAAGCAGTGAAAGCCTGCTGCCCCTATGCGCTACTTTATGTGCTATCCACCCTGCTATTCACTCTGGGCCCGTATGTAAAACTCGAGCTTAATTTAACCCATGGCTACGGGCCTAACCCAGACTAGGACAGAAGAAACAAAATTAATTTAAAAAGGAAGCGAAGAAAGAAAGACAAAAATCCTTCTGTAACGGCATAGGCATCTTGCTGGAATGGACCCGCTTCCTGATTAAAAAAAAAAAAAACAGAAAATTTTACCCTAGAGCTAGTTTAGTTCGAGGTTAGCCTCTAACCCGGGGGCTAAACTCCCTAACCTCGACTCAGTTTACATGCAGGCCCTGGTGCTTGCGACACTCTTTCTGTTTTCCACGCCACCGGCCACAGTCTACTCTTCTTCGAAAGATGGACGTGGGAGTTTTAGCGTGCACACTTGATATTTGTGCGCGCGTGTGTACACGAGGGCAGGACAGGCACCGTAAACAAGTCTGCACTTTGACTCGATTTGGACAGGAAAAATCCATCCAATTTCATGCCCAACCCGGGCGGCTCTGGGCCCGTATGTAAAACTCGAGGTTAATTCAACCCACGGCTACAGGCCTAACACAGACTAGGACAAAAGAAACACCAAACAAAATTAAAACAAAGAGGAAGCGAAGAGAGAAAGACAGACAAAAAAATCCTTCTATAGGGCATAGGCACATTGCTGGAATGGCCCGCTTCTGATTTAAAACAACAACAACAACAACCAAAAAACCCCGAAAATTTAACCCAAGAGCTAGTTTAGTTCGAGGTTAGACTCTAACCCGGGGCTAAACTCCCTAACCCCGACTTTTACAGCGGGCCCAGGATCCGAAGTGAGATACCTTAACCACTACACCAGATCCCCTTGTCAAAAATAAAAGGCACCGGCCGCCGACGTGTAGTGGTTAGCACTACGGACCATGGACCTTGGTTCCAGTCCCAGCCGAGGCAAGCGGGATTTTTCCTACCTAGGTCGGCTCCTACCCAGAGCGGGTGTGTGCTATGGGCCCAATGGGGAGGTTGTTGCCACACAGCCGAGATTCACCCACTTCACGGGTGCGACTTTGGGGGTGCTTCCCTTGGTATGACACGTCTCATGATGTGGATGATTACACGGCAGGCACCGCAGGTGCCGTAGTTCCCGGGCCTGGTTAAAGCCGGGATATTTATGATAGAAAGCGTGGAATGCGGCCCTGTCCCGCAGTTCCAAACCACACATCATCTTACCACCATCCCCATCTCCGTTGTCATGTATAATTTAAAAATAATAATAATAATAAAAAAAATAGCCCCAAGTTTTTTGCCCTCCGTGAATTCCACCCATGACTTGGGAAGAACACCACTGGAGCTAGCAAAGAGCTGAGGCAGAAAAATAAATAAATAAATAAGTAAATGGCGTTTTTTCAGTTTACTCCAACCTTCGGTGTTTCCGGAATTTTGTCCCCGTCAGGATGAAACAGCATCTTCAGCAGCCTGGCATCCTCTATTAAGTCTGGGCTGCTCTTGATCATCTGCATCTTCTGCCGGTTCACCTTAGCAAAAAGTAAATAAATAAAGAAATGAATATGACCACGGAGATGTAGAAATCCGAGTGATCAGATTTGGCTTCGTAAAATAAATTCTTTGTAAATCAAGTTGAAATCCATGCATTTGACCAGAAACGTCACCCCCCCCCCTCCCCCCGCACTTACCCTTTTTCTTTAAAAAAAAAGAAAGAGAAAGGAGGAAAACACACAAACACGCGCACACACACACACACACACGCACGCACGCACGCACGCACGCACGCAAGCACGCACGCACGCACAACACACACACACACACACACACACACCACCAAAAGTTATTATATATAACTACAAAAAGACTAAGAAAAAAATTAATACATGGGTAAATTAACTAAAAAACAACAACAACAACACCACAGAGGTGGTTGGGTGGGTGGGTCTTTGGGAGTTTAACGTCCTTTTCCCACGTATTCAACAAACACAGAGAGAGAGAGAGAGAGAGAGAGAGAGAGGGGCTGATGATGATGATGATGAAACGGGGAAAACAAAATACAAACAAAAGTATTATCTAAAGGAAATGAAGAAGAGAAAAGTACACATGATAAAGAAATCAAAACATACATCGCATGTGTCGATGATATTGGCTGTATGCCAAGTAAGAACTTCAAAGTCGACACTATCATTCAAAAACATTTCAATCTATATGGACAGATGAGCGTGTCGTGTAGAATTTGTTTGAAGTTAGTGAATTTGGAAACGAAGAGAGAGAGAGAGAGAGGAGAGGACACACACACACACACACACACCACACACACAAACACACACACACACACACACACACACACAGACAGAAAAACAGAGAGAGAGAGAGAGAGAGAGAGAGAGAGAGAGAGAGAGGCGGGGAAGCGGGAAAGAGGGTTACGCATACCTTGTAATAGTCCCGTGCCGCACGCTTCAAGGTCCGTTCTGCTCTCGGAGACGGCCTGTCCTCCGCCACAGCCATCCCGTCATCTTTCCAAGGAGCCACTTGTCCTTGACTTCGGCGGGAAGCTCCCCCTTGTTTTTTCGGCGAGTCGTCTTGGGGCGGGCATGACGAAGCACTGGAACTGCCTCCCATTCTTGCGTCATGGACTTTGAGCTCTTTATCCTGTCTCGCCGTCTCGCCCGTGCCTGAGGGGCGACTGAGTGGCGCTGTGCGCTGGCCTGAAGGTCTGGTCGTTTCACTGGTACGGCTGTCGCTTGGTTGGGGGCTTGCTTCAGGAGAGTTGGCAGCAGAAACTGTCGACTCCCTTCCTCTCACGTTGTGTGAAGCTTGGCTGGTCCACGTTTCTCGGCTGTCACACTTATGTGTCGGAATGTCTCCACTGTCTTCAGGGACGCGCTGGACGTTATCAAGACCTGTGTGAACGTGGGTAGCCTCGCTCGTAGGTTTTGCTTTCCCTGGGCCTGATGTCAGACCTGTCTTCTTCAAGCCGAGACCAGCTCTTTCTTGGCGAGCAGGGGCAATCGGTGGGCAGACTTCTGCCCCTGTGGTTCTCCGTTCTGGGCAGGGCTTCTCAGCAAGATCTGAGGTGGCCGGTACCTCGTTTCTTTTGTGACTGCTTTTGGGGTCAGTGGTAACCTGTTTCTTGCGTTCTACCGGTGTGTCTCGCTCTGAAGAACCGGTACGGGGCGCAAACACGGAGGGTTCAAGATGGCTTGCGTGTGGTCTGTGTTCTTGGCTTGTTGTTTGATCTGAGAGTCCTGGGCGGCTTCTTTGGCGTGCGTCAGGTTCTTCACGAACTTTTCCCGACACTTTCACTTCCTCTTGTTTGCCTGCTTGACCCATACGCTCAGACACAGTCACAGCTTGCTGCGTGGATTGTGGATCAGCTTGGTGTGTGCTGTGGGAGACCGCTTCTCCTGAACTGGCCGAAGCAGTTGCTTGCCCTGCAGTTCCTTGGCCAGACGTCGCTTCTACAGCTCTCTCCTCCGTTGCAGCTCTCTCTTCCCGAGTTTCAGGTCTGGCAATGCCAGAACTTTCGCCGATTCCGTCGGACTTATCCAGAGGAGGCTGAGAGCCTGTATGGTCGTGCTTCTGATCTCTGGCTTTTTCCGTGTCTTCGCTCTCTGTGGGTGTTGTCTCCTTCGTGGCTTCATCCCCACCGTGTTCAAGCATCTTTATACCTTCATTTTCATCGTGTGTCTTCTTCTCCTCATCTTGTTGCGATCTTTGAGTTTCCGGTTCCTCGGCCTGGCTTTGGCCACACCCATCGTCCACATCCGATGAGGCGAAATCCGGGGGGTGGCAAGTTTTCCTTGTCACCGCCAGGATCACCGTGGCGTAACCCTGTAGAGGGACTTCTTTTCGCTGGAGACGGTGTCTTCTCTCCGTCGCTACCCTGACCAAGAATTCCCCCTGTCCACAGTTGGCCGCGTGGTACGGACGAAGAAAGGGGGGATTTATCTCCTCCTTCTGCGGAGCTCATGGTGGTTTTTCTACGTCAGCACTTGCCTGAAAATGTGTAAACACCAGTTCAGTTCAGATCAGTTAAGCCAATTCATTTACATTATCATTAACCCTATTTCTAACAAGTAAGTTTGTAGGAACCTATTCTAGCTCAATAATAATAATGATGATAACTGTGTACTCGCTTTATCAAATTTCTTAAAGTGCCGCGAGCCGAACTCAACACGCACGCCCACATGAATCACACGCATTCTCTCACACACTGGACATAAACACATTAAAATCACGTGTTGCGATCTGATGGGTCAGCTCAGCTACTTAAGTTTCAGAACTTAGAATTATTGCATTTATTTTTAAATTTTGTGGGCTAAACATTTCTAAAGCAGAGGGGGAGGAAGCCGGAGTACCCGGAGAGAACCCTCGACGATCCGCGGCCCGAATGAACCTAAAACCATAATGATTATGTAAACACACAACAGACGGATAAAATCATTAAAACAAACAGCTCAAGCGGACACAGACTGAACATCGGCAAAGATAAGTCAAAAGGCTGCAATCTCAACAAAAAGCCACAGTATTCAATTCAATTCAGAATACTTTGTTTAAGAGAGACTCTAAAAACAGAAAGTCTTCTTTGGCCTCACATGATGCTCTGTCACAGATAAGATAAAATACAGCCATTAAATATCTTGATATAAAACTTTTTTCCTTTTTTTTAATCCGACTGTGTAAAATGCACAGTCAATTCTGTCAGAGTTCTCAGCGTCTTTGAAACCCGTATAAAAGCCAATGCCTCAGCGTTGTGACACTGAGCGAGAAAGATCGCAGTGGCTAGTCTTCTTGTGCAGCACACAAGTGACACAACACGGGGGCCGCAAGGCCGCTCACTGACCAAAAGCACAATAAAGTCACTGGAAACGCACGCTCTGGTTTTATAAGGGTTTTCGAAGCGCTGATAACTCTGCAACTGTGAAAGCAGTCGCTGGAGTCACAGTTTAAAAAAACCAAAACAAAACAAAACAAAAAAAACACGCTTGCGGCATTTGTTGAGATTGCAGGCCTTTAACACGGCTGTAGAAAGCGTAACACAAATATATCCAACACACAAATGGCTGCTTCACATCATATCTGACCCAACTACATTTTTAGTGAGCCACAAGAGAAGTGTGTGTGTGTGTGTGTGTGTGTGTGTGTGTGTGGACGCGCGAGTCAGTGTTTTTCTACCAAGTCTGTTTTTGCTGTATTTTCATTAATGATCGCGTCAGCAAACGAGTCTTGAGCTGAAGTCGAAAAAAAAAGAAGAAGAAAAAAGAAAAGAAACCATGCCCCCCCCCCCCCCCCCATCAACCACCGCCCCCCTTGGTCTCAATTTTTGTGGTTCAGAAGCACTGACATAGTACATAAAGACAAATATTCAAAACACTTACTTTGATAAGCGGGCGTTAGTATCCTGAAACGTAGTCAGTCGCCCAAACTCATAAAACGAAATCCGTGGAGAAGAATTAAAACTTTACAGCGTATCTTCCAAAAACCGCTGCGTCAATTCACAACTGTCGCCGGTTGACACAGTGTCACCTCCAGCGGTTGTCATTGCGTTGACTGGGCTCGGGCATTTTCCAGCTTTGCCCTAAGTCAGCGCTGTACTGTGGTTGTGAACACCATTCACTCACTCCCCGTGTGAAAAATAATGTTTGTTATGGTCGCTTCTCACGAGTATTGTCATCTGGCAGTTGTCAGTATGGTTAGCGGGCCGGAGTTTGCGCCTGCTGTACCAACCGCCTTCTAGAAACATGGCGGACAAAAATCACGGACAAAACATGGCGTCATTGCTTTTCGTGCGTTTCGTGCGCAGTCCTTTCTAATCTATTTCAGTTCAGTCAGTGGTGGGTCCTACTAATTACCGAAAACTGTGACAAAGGCAAAATAGTAATATGGCGGAGGCTGAGGGCTAGTTCGGGGTTAGTAACGAAGGTTGAAAGACGTTGATGGAAAACTCATTGTGAATGAGGTTTAGGGTTAGTAATCTAGGTTAACTCAATTCCTACCAAGTAAGTTTGGGGTTGAGCACCTACTTACTTACTTAGGCCCCTGGCTCCAAGTGGAGCATAGGCCATCGACAACCCTTCGCCATCGCACTCTATTCTGGGCTGTTCTTGCCACTCCAGTCCAGATGGTCCCCTGCTTATAAATTATAGCTCTGCCTCAGTGCCGGTCCCGCCTCCAGCTGTTGCGAGGCCGGCCTCTCTTCCTTTTTTCCCTGCTTCGTTGTCCTCCATGTTTCGCACCCGAAGAGCAGAACTGACTTCACGTTGGAGTTGCAGATGCGAAGTTTGGTTCTTATGCTGACAACTTTGGATGCCCAGATGTTCTTCAGCATGACCATTGCTCGGGTCGTGAGTTCGAATCCCGACTGGGGCCAAATATTTGTGCTGGCATTTCCATCGTTTCCCCGTCTTTGCTATCACCCTATGTGGTGGAAAAGGACGTTAAACCCACAAACACCCACCCACTCACCCAGCCAGCATGACCATTGCTGCTCTGGTTGTGCAATAATACTGAAAAAGTGGATGAATTTGGCTCAGTGGGAGCCGGTGTTGCACTTTCATGATACTCGCGTTTGCTGCAGTAAGAGTCGCCAAGGAGCCGTCAATCAGTCAGTGCCTGTTTTTTTGCATACGGGGCCAAAATGTGGGAAAAATCCAAGCTTGAACGTGGAATACTCGTGCGCGCGCGGTACAAAATGTGTTAAATGAGGTTTAGGGTCAGGGGTCAGGTTCAAGGTCCGTTTGGAACTTCTTTTTTATTTTATTTTTATTATTTAAATTTCAGAAAAGGCCAAACATGCTTTAGGTGTTGTTTTTTTTTTTCACATGGTCTTTTCACAATTTATTACATATGTGTATGGTTATTAATTTTATCCCTAACCGCCCGGCCCAAACCTGAGCACTAACCCTAAACCGCATTTGACCTAGATTTCTAGGCCTAAACCGCAAACACAAAATCGGTTACAAGCCATAGACATCCTTCCCCCTACGTTACTAACCCTAACCCAATCCTGTTGCGGGTCCGTCGACAACCCTAGAGTAATCGACGGACCCGGAACAGGGTTGACCCTAAACCTCCGCCAGTTACTACAGATAAGTCTTGTTTTCGCCGGGTTGTTTCGTTAATTAGTAGGACCCCCCCCCGTCAGTGGCACTGACCCGGCTCAATACATTCCTGACTTCCTTCACACATGATTTGTTTTACGAATTAATTTCAGCAGAGTTGAAAATTAATTCAGTTCTCATCAGTTTTAGGCCAACTCTACACGTTTTTTACTTCACAAGACGAGTACATGTGAACACATCTCTCGGCAGATTGGAATGGAAAAGACTGGTTATTTTGATGTTTCTTAATTTTTTTATTATTTTTTTTATTCGATCCTATTTGTGGTTTTGTTTTACTTTTGGCTTCGACAAACGTGAACCAAGATCTAATATACACAACTGTGAGAAGTAGAATTCATTCAATTTACACACACACACACAAGAGAGAGAGAGAGAGACAGAGAGAGACACACACACACACACATACTCTAACAGGCTGAAACACTCAGTTCATTAGACAGACATTCTTTATTCAATAAACACCAGCAATTCACATAATGATTAAAATGATCTGGACAGAATAAATTGCATAAAAAGCTGCCTCTGATTTTTCCCCTTGTTTCTTTGTATATATAACACAACACATTCTAAGCAAAAGATCTGAATATTGCATATACACCTGTATACCATAAGAATCGATATTATCAATAATCATTAACTCTTAAAAGCCCATGCAAAAATCATATTTTTACTTGAAATCTTCAGATCACTTCAAGCCACTAATACACTAGTATTATTATAATATACTAGTGAGGTCAGGGGTTCGAGCCCCACTCGGGGCAAAGAATTTTTCCTTCTCGTATGTGGCACCGTTCATTCGGGCCGATCGTCGGGGGTTCTCTCCGGGTACTCCGGCTTCCTCCCCCTCTGCTTTGGAAATGTTCAGCCCACCAAGTTTGAAAAATAAATGCATATCTAAATTCCGAAATTTAAATAGCTGAGCTGACCCTTCGCACCACGTGATTGTAATACGTTTATGTCCTGTGTGTGAGAGAATGCGTGTAATTCACGTGAGCGTGCGTGTTGGGTTTAGCTCGCGGCGCTTTGAGCCAAAATATTTGGGATAAAGCGCCTATATTAAGTGGGAAGGTCAACGCTTCGCGTAACAGTGGCTTGAACTGGCTCCTACTGGTGTCCAGTGGCTTGCTCTTTTTAACCAGTCTGATCATATAACAGGCAAGAGGTAGTCAGAATCGGGTTCTTAAGAATTAAACACTGTCAAAACATGCCCTCAAAAGTCAAGTTTACAAAACCTTCCAAATAGCTTTTCAAATAAATTGCGGGAACACAGAATGTAGTCTACACCAGAAAATATTCCATCTCCATCGCCTCGTCCAGTAAAATGTTAATTAAAAACACCCACAACAGAAAATCAAGGGATAACATGATACAAGTGTAGTGATTCTAAAACATACAATCAGATTGTATCAGATACTGCAATGGACGGACTATAAGCTTTGTTATATAAGCCGCAACCCCTACTTTTAAAAAAGAAAAAGAAAACTGCAACGTATAAGCTGCATTGTTGGACTAGCCACACCAAAACAGACAATCAGAACAGTACTGTACAAAAAAAAACAAAAAAAACACACACACACACTCCAACATGCTTGAGTTCATGAGAAAAATCTGACCGCAGGCAAGTTTGCAAGGGCGATAGATTTCACTTGAAAGGCTGCACCGTAGGAAAATCATTTTGTTTTGGGCATGGCCTCACTTTGCAAGACGTTTAGAGGTGTGTTGACTGTGTTGCTTCGAGCCTAGGTAAAGTAAAAGTGTGAGTGCGACCTGCAGAACAAATCGAGGCGAGTTTTCCTCTTAGGTTATGGGTTATGGGTTAGGGATAGGGAATCGAGGATGAGTTCATTTCACTTTCAGCTACGCAGAAGCCACAGCATAGTACTAGCGACAGCCATCATTCTGAATTAAAAAAAAGTTGCGCATTATAGTACGTGAATTACAGTAAATGAAATACGTTCAAAATCAGTTGGAAAACAGTACTGCACATAACTCAATCCATATACATGATTGTCAGTATACCTAATCATCAATATCACTTCACATTAAATTTTGCAGTCTGCAATATGGCACATGCAATAGCACAATTAACATCAATCACCAGTGACACAATCAACATCAATCACATTAATTTCAACTGCATCTTACATTTGACAGAGCAGAAATCACATATGACACTGACATCTGCATATTGATATAAATGAAATATAACCCAACACATTCTCATCTGCACTTTCGTGCATGCACACACTCATTCCCGTTCCATGGGCCTAACGCTACTCTTAGTCCCCGCGAAGACGGCAACTCGGGCTAACCGAAACCGGGCTGAGCTTAGTAATGCCTAAGAAGGAAAAAATCAAACTACTCAGTGACAAGGAACATGGACAGTTGCGAACAACTTTGAGGTCCCTGTGTTATTTCACAGTGTGCACAGAAGCGGTGAAAACTGTCGCATTCACCAGCACCAGTACCTTCTCCGCCTGCTTTGAGATTTTTACCTGCATACATAGACCTGCAGCAATCAATCATTTTTCATGGCAGCTTTGTGCTCTGCCGCGAAAAATGCGTGCTTGTTGAGGCAAGGGAGATTACTCATGCGGGTAATAATCTCGAAACAGGCTGAGAATGTACTGGTGCTGGTGAATGCGACAGTTTTCACCGCTTCTGTGCACACTGTGAAATAACACGGGGACCTCAAAACTGTTCGCAACTGTCCGCTTCTCAGTCAGAAAGGCACATATATCCAAAATGGCTGCCTTTTAGTATACGGACATAGATGCCTCGAGGATTGATGCGATGTCCTCTTCACTCGCTGGTCGGGGTGACAACTTGGTCAGACGGTGCTGCAAACCATCAAAAGACTCTAGTGACATGCTTATTTCTGCATGGAAAATCACTTTGAATAAGACAAATAATAATAATAATCATAAAATGGGTACTTAAAAAGACGCCCTCCCTCTCGCGGGAGCTCAGGGCGCCTTACAGAGAACACACACTCACTCACCCAGAAACACACACGACATGCCTCCACACATACATTTAACTAAAAACACATGATGTGCAGCATCATACACGGGCTGCCCCTGGCTTACACACACACACACACACACACACACACACACACACCAGCACAAGATGAAGATGTGGCAACAGTTATTGGTTGAAGGCTGTGAAGAGGTGGGTTTTCAAATTTGTTTTGAAAGATAGTTTTGTGTCTGCATATCTGATCGAGACTGGGAGATCATTCCAACAAGTCGGACCCTGGTATGAATAACTATGCTGACCAAAGGTCTTTGTCTTGAAGACAGATAAATAAACAGTTTCAGAAACTATCAAACACAAATCACAGGCACAGCTGTACGTCAAGAAAATAAAATAAATACCCAGCGCAGGACTGGCGCAGTGTTCAGGGTCCGTATGTGAAAGTCAGGGTTAGGGATTTTAGCCCCAGGTAAAAGTCTAACCTTGAACTAAACTAGCTCTAGGGTGAAATTTTCTGTTGTTTTTATTTTAATCAGGAAGCGGGCCCATTCCAGCAAGGGGCCTAAGCTGTTACAGAAGGATTTTTTCTTCCTTTCTTCTCTTCCTTTTTCTATTTAATTTTGTTCTTGGGTTTCTTTTGTCCTAGTCTGGATTATGCCCGTAGCCGTGGGTTAAATTAACCTCGAGTTTTACATGCGGGCCCTGGTAGTCTATTTGTGACTCAGTGCTGAAACGAGGTTTTTCAAAGCATATTTGAAGGTAATCATGGACCGCGACTGCTGATCTCAGGGGGAAGCGAGATCCAGATCACAGGGCTAAGATGTGCAAAAGAACGGTCACCTCTGGTTTTCTATTTACATACTGGGATTCTCAAGAGGTGAGTGGATTTCAATGGGAAAACGAGACAAGGTCCATGTCACGAGGCCCCGTTAGTTCAGGCCGCCAGTACCAGTTGCAAAAACATCACGGCCCTGCGCTGCGGACAAAAAAGAGTTAAAGACGTTTTTGATAAGTGGTATCAACAGCAGCACTCAAGTGGATAAAGCTACCTGCGGCATGGTGCCCTTGACGAGGTCTGGTATATCATCCGAAGTGTAACCTAGTTCCTTCAGTCCGTTTGGAACACCCACGTCGTCCATGATTTTCCGTAGTACATCAGACAGCGCCCTGCCTGCATCCTTCTGCTTGACGTTTGTGATGTTAGCACCTAATTTAAAGAAGAAAACAAAAGAAAGAAGTCAAATGGTGCATCAAGTTCATAACCCACAGGTCACAAGGGCAAAAATTATTCTACCTGATCACAGAAGTTATTTCTGCAGTCTGTTGTAATACTATTGCAGATGACCTGCATGTAATTCTTTACTCTGAAAGTGGCTGGAGTAGCGTTAACCATACAATGTTTATATGACCAACGCTAGTCCAACCACCAGTTTTGTGTCCCGCTTTGGAGCTCGCTCCTTCAAGTGTTCTGCCCCTGCTCTGTGGAACGCCCTGCCACTATACTTGAAATTCAGCACCTCCGCCACGTCTCTCAGGAGGCACCTGAAGACCTATCTTTTCTCAAAGTTCTGATGGAGACCCTCAATTTTTCTGTTTCACTTAAAAATTCTCGTTCCATCTCCCCCCAAGATAGAAGCATGTGCATGAAGTTTTTTTAACACATCATAAGACATCATCATCATTATGATGATGGTGTGTAATCATACCAAGACACTCTGCAGCCTCCAGATGGCGCTCCGGGCAGACCGATGCGGTGAAGGAGAAAACGGCTGGGGCAGTGATTATGACAGACAGACCGTGTGGCTGGAACACATCATAACAACAGACTATTTCAAACCAGAAAAGAAAAACAAGAGAACAGACCAGGTTTCTTATAAATACTAGGATACATCTTTGGAGCATGTTAGGAAAAAAACAGAAAGCTGTTAATTTTGCTATTTAAAAATCAGGGCAAGAAAGTCAGCATTTATCTTTTTCTGTGTCCTCCAAGGACTTTCACACTAAAGTCAATAATTGTTCTGGCTGCCCAACCGAGACAGTTTAGACCATGAGAAGTACATGTAACTTGGGTGGCATGGAGTGAAGCAAGACTGAGTGTGGGGGAGGGGGCCTTATTTAAAAATGTGAACCCGCCCTATAGTGTAGTGGTAGCGCTTCGGACCATGGACTGGGAGATCTGGGTTCAAATCCCAACCGAAGCAAGTGGGATTTTTCCTACCTCCGTCGGTTCCTACCCACAGCAGGTGTGCTATGGGCCCAATCGGGAGTCTGTTGCCACACAGCAGAGACTCACCCACTTCACGGGTGTGACTAAAGGAGTTTCCCTTAGTACACTGTATGACACATCTCATGATGTGGATGATTACAAGGCCAGCACCACAGGTTAACGCTGGGATATTTATGACGGGAAGCATGGAACGTGTCTCTGTCATGCAGCCTCAAACCACATGGACCTTCATAGCATCATCAGACCGTCATCCTCATCTTCATCATCACGCTTAATAAAAATTGCCCTAGCTTCCGTGGATTCCACCTTTGGCCTGGGAGGAACCACCACTGAATCTGGTAAAGAGTCAGGGAAGGGGGAAAAAAAGTGAACTTACAACCATAGGATGATCGGTGTCATAGCCATCGGCCATGTAACTTTTCACAAGGCCTGAGATAGGATAGGACATGGCATGCCTAGCGGGGAAATAAAGAGAACACACACACACACACACACACACACACACAGATTACAAGTCATGTCCATTACACTTCAGGAACAGAAAATCACATGCAAAAAGTGTTACAGATTTTCCCCACTCTTCTTCTTTGTATGCCTTACTTTGAAAACATTCTAATATCTGTATATGTGTCCATAAATCCTTGTTTGAGGTTACACATAATAAATACAACATAAAGCAACACCTCCCCCCACCCCCCTTCCCCCCCCACACACACACCCATACAAAAACCACAAACAACCACCACCAAACACAAACAAACAATAACAAAACCAAACCAAACCAGACAAACAAAAAACCCTGACAACATTACAAGAGTAATTATATGATACCTGTCAACCTGACTATTTATGACAGGAAGCATGGAATGTGTCCCCGTCACACAATCTCAAACCACATGGAACTTCATAGCATCATACTATCATCCTCACCCTCATCATTATGCAGAGCATGATAAAAACTGCCCAAGCTTCCGACTGAACCCATGAAGATGTGTTTTGATCTCACCAAGGAACTACGCCTTAACTGGATCTTGGAATAGCTCAGACGACATGCACGGTACACTTCTGCAAAATTCTCACAGTGAAGATACACCATGAGTTTATGATAATTTTGATACGCATGGCTGCTCTTACTCACGGAAGGTGACATCCAGCGTTTCCAAAGCCGATTCCAGCAAAACAGCTGGCAAGCAGCATCTCAGATCGAGCCTCCATATCGCCTGCATTGTACACCGCACTTCGAAAAACAAATACAATGGAAAACAAGGTGACTCAAAGCAACACGACGTGAAAGAAGTTACAATACAATACAAATATACTGAACAGCTTCCCTCAGGAACTCCGATACAATCGAACTGCCCAGTCACTCAAACACGCCCTTAAAATGCATCTATTCATATCAGCCTTCGGATAATTCTTTCAGCCCCGTTAGGCCTGCTCCATGTTACGGAGCTCAACCTGTTTTTTTTTTTTTTTTTTTTTTACAGAGTGTATGTACGTATGTAGGTGTGTATTGGACGTTTGTATGTATGTAGGGTTGCTTGTATGTCCAACAGCATGTATGACTATATGTATGTACGTATATATATATATATGTATACATGTATGTGTTATTCGTATTTACTTCAGCGATTATTCATCTATTATTCATGTATTTAGTTATCACCTTTTCATATACACATTATACAGTCAAACCTGTGTAAGGCGGTCACCCCAGGGATGGGGCCAAACTAACCGCCTTAGACAGGTGCCCGGCTTATACAGGGTGGCATGTCAACAGCTAGCATGTCAGGGGATCCTCTGGGGTGACCAGGTTAGACAGTGGCATAGCTTATACAGGTGACCGCCTTGGCAGGTTCGACTGTATACTATATAGGTATATATTTGTAAAGCGTCTAGAGCCCCGGCTTTGGAGATTAGGCGTTATACAAATCCTCATTATCATTATGATTTATTGTCCTCATTAGGATATTCATCTTGCAGCCTGTTGAGCCTTCAAGAGCTCAGCAGGCCTTAGGTCAAGCAAGAGAGTCGCACCTCCTGCGACAGTATGCAAATTTTTTCCTGTCTCCTACAGTATGCAAATGGTTTATTGTTTCTCCTATGGTATGCAAATGGTTTATCTTTTCTCAAGGGAAGAGCATGTGTGTGCATGTGTTGGTGAATGTGTGTTAGATGTGTGTTTACAAGTGCACACAAGCGCTAGCATCTTCATCCTTCTTTTTTTGTTTTGTTTTTTTTGTTCCCCAAAATAAGCCAAAAAAAGCATTACATTTTCTTTCTACACACATGCTGACAAACCAAATCCCTTCCACTGTCCCTGCTTACCGTTTTATATACTTTGAGGTCATACAAAGTGCGTGCTTGGACCAAACATCACTGATAGGGTTGTTGCCTTGATACGCAGGTCGCAAGTTGGGATTATCAGGTCGCGGCACTCGATTGTAGTATGGCAAGGCAGTGAATGACTCAACGGCATGACTGAACAGTAAAGGTAAGAAAACTGGTCATTTTCAAATTCAGTGATGTGAAAATGACACACATACACAAACAACAACCCCCCCCCCCCCCCCCCAATAAACAAAAGAGGGTATGACACCTTTTCTTGTTGAATATAAGTGGATGCGGTAAATAGTGTATCTATATGTACCAGAAAAAATAGCGAGTTTTCAACCGTATACTGGTGTGTAGAATTTAAGCTGGCCGCCTGCATAGCAGGTCCCTCTTGGTGTCCTTTCACAAATTTCTGTTGGTGGCTTTTTGTTTCGTTTCTTAGGCAACTCATCAGCGCACAAAAAGGCAACACTGACGAAAAACTGAACAGCTCATTCACATGACAATAAAACAACAAACAAACGGATAAAACCAAAACAAACACAATTACAGAAATTGATCAACTCAAAGGAAAAATGTTGCATATATACACACTATACTGCAAAGTTTAAAGGGGCTAATACTACCATTTCATGTTCACAGACTGTTCTGAGCTGTTTTTTTGTCTATCATCACACCACTTACAACCCAGTGACAGTGTCTGTAATGCTGGCACTGAGCCAACAGAAGCGTACTCCATGACGAAGCAAAGTTACTGAGAGCTCTGGTGCTAAGTAGTGTCACAACAATTGTAGGCTTTGAATGTTCAACCGCTCACGCAAAGTGTAAACAACATTGTATCACATTAAGAGCTATACTAATCATCAAGATAGAGTATTTTATGAGCCCAGTGGGGAGGCTGTTGCCACACAGCCGAGATTCACCCACTTCACGGGTGCGACTTTGGGGGTGCTTCCCTTGGTATGACACGTCTTATGATGTGGATGATTACATGGCCGGCACCGCAGGTGCCGTAGTTCCCAGGCCTGGTTAATGCCGGGATATTTATGACAGGAAGCGTGGAATGCGGCCCTGTCCCGCAGTCCCAAACAACATGGACCTCCATAGCATCATCTTACCATCATCCTCATCTCCATCATCATGCATAATAAAAAATGCCCCAGCTTCCAAGCCCTCCTTGGATTTCACCCATTACCTGAGAGGAACACCACTGGAACTGGCAAAGAGTTGGGGCAGCAAAAAAAGAAAAAAGAAAAAAATATGGCATTAGCCTGTTTCACAACAGACATTGCCGACGGTTGTAGGACCGCACCTACCACAAAACATCTAGTCCGGTGTAAGCGGTCACTCGCTCAGGCGCTGTCCGAAGGTGCAGTGGATCGAGAATTCCAAGGGTCGGCCTCATCGCCCGGTTTGAGATTCCTGCATGTCATGTAGACAAAACATTTCAGATTTAACACAAGGCAATATTCCCTGCAAATTTATTTCAAAATGTGTGCAATGCATACTGATACAACCAGTCGGTGAACAATTCCCCGGATTTTGCTTAGAGTTACTACTATCAGCACAGTGTATCAAGTGACTAAAGTCTCTTTTTTTTTTTAATGTGTCAAGAACAGGGTTGAAAATGATCCATGAACCACAAGGAGGAAATATTTGTAGTATTCACTGGTTTAGTGATGATCGAAGAGGCAAAGCCATGAGTTTACTTCTGTGAAGAAGACGTGATACACTAGGTGTGTCTGCTCCCTGGCAATTTTTTTTATTATTTTTTTTTAACTTGGACTAAAATTTATGCAATTTTTGTGCATTCAGGGCCCGTATGTAATAGTTGAGGTTACGGCTTTTAGCCCTGGGTTAGAGTCTAACCTCGAACTAAACTAGCTCTACGGTTAAATTTTCTGTTGTATTTTGTTTTAAATCAAGAAGCGGGCCCATTCCAGCAAGGTGCCTAAGCTGTTATAGAAGGATTTTTTCTTCTTTTTTTGGCTTCCTTTTGTAAAAATTAATTTTGCTTTCGGGTTTTTGTCCTAGTCTGGGTTAGGCCCGTAGCCACGGGTTAAATTAACCTCGACTTTTACATATGGGCCCAGGCGTAATTTTAAGTGCTTTAGAGAAGGAAACATACTTTTTGTACAGGAGGAAAATTTTTAGCCAAAGGTGGAAATCCGCCCAAACTTTTTAAGAGCCAAGATTTTATGCCAAGCAACCAGAGAAACCAACTACAACTAAACTTTTTCACCTTCAAGATAACAGAAAGAAAAACACACCTGTTTTTGCACGCATTGATGTAACATCAAAGACAGCTGTTCCAGTTGTTTCACTTCCAGTGCCTGCAGTTGTTGTCACTGAAATGAATCATAAAAAAAGTTACAATTTTTTTACTCTTGTGCTTGTGCGTTGCATTCCATGACGCCTCACCTACAGAATGGGAACTTTAACATGCACAAAACATTCTCGCATGTGCGTGCAAATGAAGGCAAGACAAGCCCCATGAATGTGTCTGCACATAAACTTGACTCAATTTGGAGAGGAAAACTCCTTTACCATACCGAATAAGATCTGTAACGTGCACACTTAACATTTATGCCCTGGTGTGCAGTACTGTACATAAAGGCAAGAATGCCCAGCCCGCAATTAACATTTCCGGGAGCCAAAATCTGAAATCCAGAACACAGCAAAACTCTCAGGAACACGCCAAAGAATACATCCACCAAGCTTCACTGTCTCAGCTTACCTGCATAAAATTACACCCTGTACAAATGAATCCCCCGAAAGGTTAAATAATAACTTGGTTTGGTCTAAATGAGATTAAAAAGATACCGATACTGAGACCAAAATCATTTGTGTGCAACAGCAGCCATCTTGCGGAAAAGACCTGATCTGGATTATGTCCCTCTTGCGTTTCGCTGTGCAGTTAAGCCACCTCGTGTGCTGCACCCAAGAGAGGCTAAAAAGTTGGCTGCTGCATCGACGATTCACAGGCGTGTTCATTATTCTTTGGGGAAGCGTGGCAGATATCCATATTTTCAGGACAGACTGCTCATTTTATGCATTTTCCGGGACAAATACGGCTACTCAGTAACAGTAGACATGCCTGATTATTCAAGACAAGCACTGTAAATGAGTCTGCATGTAAATTTGACTGAATTTGATGAGAGAAAATCCCCATTCAAATTCCTGCCCACCAGGGCATTCACACCCAGTACCTCAGGATCTGCAGCTGGATGCCTGAACCACTACGCCAACCCCCTGAGAACTGACCTGCGATGAGGGGCTTCAGAGTGTGTGTGACTGGTTTCCCCTTTCCGATTGGTGCATTGACGTAGTCCAGAAACTCCGCCTTGGGGTTGGACGAGTACAGGTTGGCTGCCTTACATGTGTCCATCACTGATCCCCCGCCCACGGCCACGAACATGTCGAAATTGCCTTCTATGGCAAACTTGATTGCTTCTTTAAAGCTAAGAAAAAAACAAGAGAAAAATAATCACACAATTTGTGCCTCATTACTGGTTCATTCTTTAAAACAAACAACAAAAACCAGTAACATGACATTTATACCTATTGTTTATTCTTTTTTTTTGGGGGGGGGGGGGATGAAAGGATAGGAAATTTGGCTGAAATTTGCAAAATGACTGAAAATTCCCCAGCATGCACTAAAGAGATGTCTAAGTATATACTGACTACCATTCAAAATTCTTTAACCCGACAAATCCAGATGCACATGAAATTGTGTGGTGGCATAATTTCCCTTTGGGATTAAGTAAGTATATGTAATTTGAATTTGAAAAATGTGCATTTCAAGTGCAATGCTATCCCAACTGGCCAACTGTACAGAAAAATGCTGTGATAATGTTCTACCTTTGTTCGGAGGGTTCCACGCGCGCTTTGTCGTAAAGTTTGTATGGAATGTTGTTGCGCTCAAGAGATTCCAGAGTGGCCTTGACCGGGTCCATTTTTGCAAGTCGGGCATCGGTCACGACACACACCTTTGTTGCTCCCATGTTTTTGCAATCCTGCATCATAGTACTGATGTGCGTGACTTGAAAGAAAAGCAGTGCAAATTACCATGACAAAAACAAAGAGTCTAATTCTGTTGTTTTTAGCACCCGACACCCCAGAAAACCCCAACAACCAACCAACCTGTGCTTACGGCTATTAGACCAATTGTATTTTTTGCCACCGACCCTATTTTTTTTTCCAGAGATTAAAAATACATGTAAAAGAATAAAAAAAAATCAAGAACAGACATTCTGGGCCCGCATGTAAAAGTCAGGGTTAGGGAGTTTAGCCCTGGGTTAGAGTCTAATCTCGAACTAAACTAGCTTTAGGGCTAAATTTTCTGTTGTTTTTTGTTTTAAATAAAAAAGCGGGCCCATTCCAGCAAGGTGCCTATGCCGTTACAGAAGGATTTTTGTCTTTCTTCGCGTCCTTTTTTTATTTAATTTTGTTTTAGGGTTTCTTTTGTACTAGTCTGGGTTAGGCCCGCAGCTGTGGGTTAAATTAACCTTGAGTTTTACATACGGACTCTGATCTTTTTTATTCGCTTCAGCCACTTTGTATCGTCTGCTGTAGAAGAACATCTCTGAGCCTAATGTCAAAAAAAGGCAAAATTGCACAAAATGTTGCTCACATTTGAGTTTTTCAGAGAGAGAGATAGAGAGAGAGAGAGAGAGAGAGAGAGAGAGAGAAACTTTATTTTACAAGGATAAAAGATTTGGTGTGCAGACCTTTTTTAGATCTTGTCCTTGCTGAACTACAAATACTAAACTTGGAACACTGCAACTATTTCTTAAAACACACACACGTACACACACACACACACACACAGTCCTGTACTTATATAGGTTGGGGGTCCAAGATATTTTGCCAGCGTTGGGGGCCCATGCTTAGGACACATACAATTTTCGAAACAGCATTTTCTATGAAAGAACAGGTTCAAAGTTATCTTTAAATTGGTTGGACTTGGCTTACTTAGTTTGCATTGTTGCCAAAAATTACCACTGAAAAAATGGGGGTCCGAGGTCAAAATGGGGTCCGGGTTTTACACGGTGTGGTTATTTCGACATGATAATGAGGCCCGGTCCTGGTCCTCTAAATGGAACTGTCACAGGCAGTCCAGCCAGCAACCAAGTTTGAATTTAAAAATCATTCGGGCCTTCCGTTAAAAAACAAATTCTGAGTTAGCTAGATCACATCCAGGGGGGGGGGGGGGGGGGGAAGGGGGGGGGGGGGGAGGGGGGGGAAGAGAGAGAGATTCCCCAAAAGAAGAAGAAGAAAAAAAAAAAAAACCCCACCATACACAGCAGTATCATATTAAAAGTTTTATTACTCTTGGTAACTGCTTTGCATTCAAACCAATGAGCATTCTTTCTGGCATAACACAAACAAATAAACTAACTTAACCTTTACCGCACTATCTGCGTCCTGAAGGGCCCAGAAGGGTGTTTACTTCAAATATCTCATAAACTCTTGGGCCTTTTTCACTAATATTTTAGGAGTTCTCCAAGCCCCTAAATGTCTATGCCATGCCAAAATTGTATGATTGTTGATTAAAAAGTGAACAAGTAAACAATCCCTTAATTTTGACTACACACAAATTACTATGTGGGTCCGCCAGTACCCATACATTTCAAAGAGCGATTTCAATGTATATGGCTATCCCGACGATGTGGGTCCGCCAGGACCCATACATTTTGTGAAGAGTAAAGGGCTAGAGCAACGTAACTGACTCATTGACTCCTTTTTTGTTTGTTTGTTTTATGTCAAGAGTACTGTCATGGTGAGAGAAAGTGCTCACAACGCACACTATTTCAGATGGTCTGTAAATGAAGGCCAGTATGATTGACAGAGACCGCTGAACACCCACCCACCCTCTAACTTTTCCGTGTGCAGGGTTCGCCTTTAGGACTTGTCGCTCCTATGGTTACCGAATACACTCTGAAAACTATGTCCATTCATTTGAAAACGTCTTTGACTGCAAAACTGTGAGTGGATATTATTACAGTGGATCCGACACAGCCCTTCAGTGTCCTGTCTTTACAACGCCAAGTGGGTGATCTATGAGAGTTATCGGCGATTAGCACAACAGACCCGTCAGTCATATCTGACATGTCAATGGTTTTTCCTGCTCGAGTGGCACAAAGCGGTGTCCCTGTATTGCTTTGTGAAGTAAAAAGAAATGATTCCAAACTAACGTGTTTTTCCACGGCTGGTTGTAGAGAGGAGCAAAGTGACCCACCGGTCAACACCAAATATCATTTTTATTACACGTCTTTATCTGCCTGGCCCAGACTGTAACTGCTACTATAATATTTTCCTTTGGGTTGAACTGAATAGATTGACTGAATGTTTTCCCACATAAAACGTTTCTTTTTCTCGATGGCGTTGAAACGACTGTTGACTTCCAGCAAGGCTTGCGTCGTTACGCATTCAGTGATACTGTGATTCATCTCCGTCAGTTATCGACTTTTTCAGTACTTATGAAAAGAAACCAAAACAAGAAAAGAATGACATCAATGCATGTGTCAAATGCTAAATAAACTACAAACGTGACCATTACGAGGTAGAGTGAGAGAGAGCGAGAGGGCAAGGGAGAGAGAGAGAGAGAGAGAGAGACTTACCAAACCCAATTCTTGTGTGACCCCCTCCCCATAACGAATGTTTGAACACGCCATCTGCAATCGTCACCAACATAGCAGTGATCAGGCAGTAACATATAGCTTTTAACATATAGCTTTTGAGTAGCTATGAAACCACTACAAACATTTGTCTTCCCCTCAAAACACCCACATGGGGATGTCACTGATACAGTGTACTATCTGATAAAAGAGCCTAAGCACCAATCCAATTCATTTTGGGAAAGCAAAATGCTAATGAGGTTTCAACCGTGATGTAGAGGTCTTTTCCGACGTTCAAGTACCCCTATCAGAAGATATTTCTCAAGCTTGGTAACTCCTTGACATTTTTCAACACCTGTCTGAGGCGCATCTTCAACATCCAATGGCCAGAGAAGATCCGAAACGAAGAGCTATGGGAGCGAGCGGGACAGGAACCACTGGCCAAGCAGATCCTGCGGAGGAAGTGGGGCTGGATTGGACACACCCTCAGGAAGCCAGCATCCAGCACCACACACCAAGCCTTGACATGGAACCCGCAGGGGAAAAGGAAGAGAGGCCGGCCTCGCAACAGCTGGAGGTGGGACACTGAGGCAGAGCTATGCAAGCAGGGGATCAACTGGACTGGAGTGGCAAGAGAAGCCCAGAACAGAGTGCGATGGCGAAGGGTTGTCGATGGCCCATGCTCCACTTGGAGCCATGGGTCTTAGTAGTTAGCAGTAGTTGGTAACTCCACTGCCTCATATCGCCTATCAGCACCTTCGGTCGTCAGCTATGGGGTGCTGTGTTAGTTGTCGAAGGACCCACAGCCATTAAAATGGACCCCCCCCCCCCAACTCACACACTCCACCAGCAAGAGGGCTCAGAACGGTGGAAGATCTATGGTAAACTCATCACAGGACAGTCTGAACAGGAACGTTTTCAGTTTGGCTTTAAAATGAATCAAGTTAGATCCATTACAAATGTACTGGGGAAGCGACTTCCAAATTACAGGGGCTTGGTATTTTATCTTTGTCCAAAGGACGTGGTACAGGTCTTGGGGTACGACATGACAGCGCTTGGAGCTAGAGCAAAGTAATCAAACATTTCAAAAATGAATCGGACTATGAGTGGCAATGTCAGATGTGGATACGCGGTCCTGCTATGGGGCAGCCCGCTCAAGCATTCAATGCCATAAAACACATGACACGAACAATACCAGTGGGTTTTCAAACTGCGTCTCATTTTCATTATAGTACCAACCTCATATGCATATTCCTTCTGGTCCCTCCGTCTGGCAGTTGTTGAAAACAGCCCTGCAAAAAAAAAAAAAAAAAAAATTAGTGCGGCTCTTACTGCGATATATATATGTTGTTTACAGTCTGTGCGGACAGTCGAACATTCAAATTCTACAACTGTTGTTACACTAATGGAACATTTAGTGTGGTTGCTCTGTCATCGAGTACGCTTCTGTTGGCTCAGTGCCAGCATTTCAGATGCTGTTACTGCCCAGGTGTCTAAGCGGTGTGATGATAGACACCTTGAAAACAGCTCAGTACATGTACGATCTCATTCTGTGAGCACAAAAATGGTAGTATTGTGTGAAATGCGTACATAATTATGCACATGCGCTCTGTATTGTATATTATGTACTGTATGTCTGTACTGTACTTGTGTTAATGTGAAAATGTATATATATTTATATGTGTGTGTTTAAAAACAGAATAAAAAAAAAGAAGAGGTATCATTAGCCGCTTTAACGATAAGAAGAACGCTGTAATACATGGACATCTGCTGGCCATGTGAGTGAGAACTGACATAACCCAAAGCTCTCCTACCATTGATGATCAACATGCGCCCATATGACTAGCCCCCATAGTACAGTGGTTAGCAATTGGGACCATGGACCGGGAGATCTCAGTTCGAATCCCAGGTGAGGCAAGCGGATTTTTCCTACCAAGATCACTCCTACTCGAAGCGGGTGTGCTATGGGCCCAATGGGGAAGCTGTCCACACAGCTGGGACTTACCCACTTCATGGGTGCAACTTTAGGGGTGCTTCCCTTGTTATGACACATCATATCATGATGTGAATGATTACACGGCCGGTACCACAGGTGTCGTACTTCCCAGGCCTGGTTAATGCCATGACATTTATGACATATCTGGGATATCGCGTACAGGTGAGCTGGAAGGATTTCCGTGACATACTCTGTCCCACATGATCATTTTTGGGTTTTCTATTCAGGAACTCAAATACGACCACAAACTGTGGTTGCTGAACCTCGAATGAGGCGCCTCATGGGCTAGACTTTCACAATGCATCCGTACATGGCAAAACAGTGCAATGCACGGACTTGTGATTACATCACTATATGTACACAATAAAATATGTTACCATACTGGTTGCCCTGAGACTGGAGACATCCAAATGGCTGACAAGTCTTCCTGAAATTTAAGACATACATACTGGTAAACAAATCATATAACCTGCAATTCAATATAATTTGATTAATTAACATATCATTTATTTAGACTCACTATGAACGTGTACGGTCTCTTGAGTGAGGCTCGACTGCGCATGTGTCCAAGTGGAATTATGGAGCTGTATCCTATATATATATATGCTACTGATATAACTCCGTGGTATATGATGCTTAGCTGATCACATGAACAGCTTCAAATAGGACTAAACGGGTCAGGCCTAAGCGGGAGCTCTCACGTTTCTCTACCTCCGTATCGGCTACCATATGCAAGCCAGAAGAACATGTGTAAACTCCACACTTAGGAAAATCTGACCACTTCTTATCTCGTCTGCTCAGCCCTCTGACCACACCATCGTAACTTTCAGAACTCCTGTCACCCCGAAACTGAAATTCACTCTTGAACCCCAAACCCATAACGTGCAAGCAACCCAGAAAGTGTTCTGCTTACCATCTCAAAGACAATCCACGGAGCAGACTAAACGATCTCGAAGACATCTTTCGTTCAGCTGACGGAGAGCACCAAAGTTCAGCTTTCTAAAAGTAGCCCAAGGCCAGAGGTGAAGCACTTGTTCCAGATTTCAGCGAGACTCGCGGAGAAACAGGTCAAGTTCATGTCAAAGGAACAGGCGATTCTTTCAAGGGGAGATGGGTTTTGTCAGATGGCTAATTTTGTTGCGGAGTCAGTGGCTGTCGTTTGTGTCTGATTAAAAACTACCGCAGATTTTATTTTGAGTGTGCACTGTCTTCGTAGCTATTCGGAATTGTCTGCGTGTCACAATGAAAGGCACTGTAGCACAATCTGCACAGCTCAAAGTGGACTCTGCTCCTCCACAGGTGATTGTGTGCAGGGGAATATTCGTGTCCATCCCCGGTGGCCCAGTGGGTATTTTCAGGTGTACATAATTATATATGTAGTTAACATGTACAGTGCATGTATCATGGAGCGTATGAAGAATACTTGTTTGCGTGAATCGTCCGTAGGGTACAGGTGTGTTAAAAAAACGAGAAGAGTGTGCTGCTCTTGCCCAAGAATGGTTAAAAGAAAAAAAAAAAAATCTTTCCCTGAACATGTACTAGTGGCTGGTGAAGCTGTGACGAAATCGGTTCAATTGTAATGCCTTGGTGCTCAGTTTTAAAAACATTGCAGTACAATATGTGTGCAAAAAAAAAAAATTTTTTTTTTTTTTTTTATCATTCTTTCTTCTCTTAATAGTTTTATAGTTCTTTCATAAATTTCTCTTTTAGTACATGGTGTTACCACTGGGGTATCTTTTAATCTTAATTTTAGTCTTTTGCTACGCAACTTTTCAAATGTGTAATACCAGTTACAGTTTTTAATTGACACCATCCTGGATGACAGACCGACAAACACTGCACACTGCACATTCAGTACATACTGACAGGACACAATTTTCTTTCCTTTGATGTTAATATTAGTAAGGCAGCATTACGACTGTATGATGTATCCATTGCTTAGCAATAACAAAATTGATACACAAATGTACACACAGTGACAATTTTAAAGCAGTGATAACAGCAGCATGTGTAAGAGACAAACTGACAAATGAAAAGAAAAGAACAAACATGAGAAAAATATGTTTTTTTTTTTGAAAAATTGTACAAATCCCTCTGTGACACAAACAAGCAAGCAAAAAAAAAAAAAAAAAAAACAGCTGCGTATTTGTGGTGTGATATTCAAACAGGTGGTTTTTAACTGAGGTCTGCTGGTTAAGAACATATGAGACCAGTCTCTTTGTAAAGGGCTTGTACAACAAACACGCACAATCCCCCCTCAACAAAAGGTAAAATAAAAAGAACCGCAACCAAATTTTTTCCCCATCAAATGCAAAACACCTCCCGTATGACTGTATTCTACGCTGGTTTCACAATAATAATGACAATGTTGAGACAAGATTCGTCCATCTGCTGTGTAACGACAACAACAACGACAACAACAATGACAAAAACCTGTGTGACATAATGAATGACCCTGACCTTCAGGAGTCACTGAAATAGGCATGGTTATGAATGTTTACCTTGACCCTGTGATCTTGACCTTATGTTTACCTTGACTCTGTGACCTTCACGAGGTTATTCAAAGAGGTCTGTGTGGAAAGGTCTTGTCTGCTACAAAACAGTCTGCTACAAAAACAAATCTGATGTTTCTCTAGTTATAAAAAAAACAAAAAAAAAAAAACAACACAAAAAAATAAACACCCAGTGCGAACGTCTGACATGCTCAGATGACAGACGGTTATAACAGAGTCACTCTGCTTACAAAAGCTGAAAAGCTGGAGTATCATCTTCATTCGACATACAATGCCTCCCCTCCGTACACGTGCTCAGAAGGCCGAAATGTTGTGTCAAATACTGAGAATCTTTCTGTGTGTTCACGAAGAGTCTTGTTAAAATGCTACCATTGCACATGTCTGCACAGACGCAGAGTTCCTCGCAGCTAGAGTCGAGACGATGAAGGAACCCCAGGTAGTCAGTCAGTCCAGGCCAGACCGATTGTTTGGTAAAGGAAGCTGTACAGATCTGTGATCTCCTCAATCTGCAAAGACACAGACAGAGGATGACTTCAAGTCATAGTTTACCGCAGTTTACCACAGTAAAAAAAAAAAAAGGAAAAAAAAAAAAAGAGCAAGTAGTGATCGCAGCAAGGATGCAAGGGAGAGAACTGTGCCTGTAGCGATCACAAGGTCCAGCAGATCCCAACAAAGGGAGAGAAAAAAAACAAAAAAAAAAAACCGAAGAAAGGGTGCGTGGTAGGGAGACTAAAGAAAACTGATAGGAGGCAAGACTGGCGAAGCCTTCACCCCCCCCCCCCTTCACCTGGGGAATGGGGGTGGGGGGTGGGGAGGGGGGGCACATCAACCAGCATATCCCTCACAGCTCCATTGTGCTTCGCCAGTCTTGCCTAGTCTCAATTTCCTTTAGTCTTCCCCCACCCCACCCCCTCTTTCCATTCATCTTTTTTCTGTGCTGGTTCTTGTGAGCACTCTTCCCATACAGGTTCAGTTCTCCCCCTTGCAGCGTCCAGTTAACAGCAACAACAAAAACCACAAAACAAATGCACAAAAACCAACAAACCAGCCAACACACAACGACAAATGAAAATCTCCTCACCACTTTCGCTGTAGGTTTTCCTGCTCCGTGTCCTGACTTTGTGTCTACCCGAATCAGCAGGGGGTTGGTCTGAAACAGACCCAAGATTTTGAGTAAACTGAACGTAACAGCCCTCGTGCACACTAAATGCTGCACACATTTCCTCTTTTTGGATCATGGACTATGTTACGCCCTGATTGGTAAGACGTAAAGATAATAATAATAATAATATTTATAAGGCGCCTATCCCCGTGGAACGAGCTCTAGGCGCCTTACAATCTAAAGCCTAAAAAAAAACAACAAAAAAACTCAACACAATGTACACTACGTAAGAACAAGTAAAAAAAAATAAAAGAGCACACACACACACACACACACACACACACACACAGAGCTGAAAAAAAAAAGAAAAAAGGCAGAGACCAAGATTAAAAACCAAGAACATGTACCAGTAATAAAACCCAAAACAAAAGAACAGATTAAAATGAGACAGATAAAACCTAAAAGACAGCAGTGGTAAGGAGCTAAAAGAAAGACTGACACTATAAGACTTGCATACGATGCCACCCACTGCGCATATGTTGGATACATTTATGTGCTAGGGGGGTCTTGGGGCATGCTCCCCACATTATAATAAAAAGAAACAAGACTAAAACCTGCGCATTCTGGCATGATTTGAAGTGCTTCCGAGGAGGAAACATTTCAATAAAGAATTTGGAGGGGTGGGGGGTGGGGGGGGGGTATTAGACCAAAATCTGTGCAGTTATCCAGCCCCTGTAGTGTAGTGGTTAGCACTTCAGACCATGGACCGGGAGACCCGGGTTCGAGTGTCAGCGAGGCAAGCGGGATTTTTCCTACCTAGGTCGGCTCCTACCCAGAGCGGGTGTACTATGGGTTCAATGGGGAGGCTGTTGCCACACAGCCAAGATTCACCCACTTCACGGGTGCGACTTTGAGGGTGCTTCCCTTGGTATGACGTGTCTTATGATGTGGATGATTACACGGCCGGCACCGCAGATGCCGTAGTTCCCGGGCATGGTTAATGCCAGGATATTTATGACAGGAAGCGTGGAATGCGGCCCTGTCCCGCAGTCCAAAACCACATGGACCTCCATGGCATCATCTTACCATCATCCTCATCTCATCCTCATGCATAATAAAAATTGCCCCAGCTTTCGAGTCCTCCGTGGATTCCACCCATGACCTGAGAGGAACACCACTGGAGCTGGCAAAAAGAGTTGAGGCAGCAAAAAAAATAATAATTAAAAAATGCGAAAGGCCACAAAAAACCAATATAGAAACGTAAAGAAATTATGGTCACAAAATAGTCACAAACCTGTCCCTCTTTCTTGCCCAGGGAATGCTGCAGTTCTGCGATGAACTTAAGTGAATGAAGGGGCACCACCCTGTCATCATGATCACCCGTCAGAAGCAAGATCGCAGGGTACTGTCCCCCTTTGGGATCCTTCGGAATATTGTGTAGAGGAGAGTACCTGCAGAGTATAAATTTATTAGAAGACTTGTAGTTTATACAGCTGCTCCTGAATGAAAAATGAAAAAAAGATAAAGGAACGGATGAATGCACGCATGCACACACATACACAAACTGAACAAGGGTAGGGTCCCCTGAACTGTGTCTACATATATATCTGTATAACGTTCACTCCTCTAGAATTGTTTCCACTTCTGAAAAAATAGACCCTTTACCAAAACAAACAGACACAGACAGACAGACAGACAGACACACAAACACACACACACACACACACACACACACAAATCACCAACAAAACAAGTAAAAAAAAAATCCCAAAAGTTAATAAAAACAAACAAACAAACAAAGCAAAGGAAGTCAGCTGAATGTTGTTTAAACCACTGTATTTCACTGCTACTTCGGAAATTGTTAGCAGTCATGAGAAAATACACTTGTACACTTGATTCAACACACGATTAAAAAAAGAGAGCGCTGATGAGTGAAATTTTTACTCACTTGACCAGCCACTGGAACTGTTTGGGGTCGTCCGAGGATCCGTAGTCGGTAATCCATGCGTGGCCGATTGTGAATTTGTGGAACCTCAGCATGTCCAAAACCCTACCAGCAGAAGTCATCCATGCAAATTGCAAAAAAAACCATTGAAACCACTGAAATGGGCCAATTCCATCTTTGCTAAAAAAACAAACAAATGTTATATCAGAATTGAATATGTGGTCATGTGAGAGTGTACACATCTACACACGTTTCTTTTTTGTAGGTGGTCTAGTGGTTAAGAGACTTGTCACCAACGCGAGAGGTCAGGGGTTCGAGTCCCTCTCGGGGCAAAGAATTTTTCCTTCTTGTACGTGGCACCGTTCATTCGATCCAATCGTCGGGGGATCTCTCCTGGTACTCCGCCTCCCCTCCCCCCCCCCCCCCCCCCCCCGCTTTGGAAATGTTCAGCCCATTAAATTTGAAAAATAAATGCAATTCTAAATTCCGAAATTTAAATAGCTGAGCTGACCCTTCGCACCACGTGAATGTAATGTGTTTATGTCCAGTGTGTGAGAGAATGCGTGTGATTCACGTGAGCGTGCGTGTTGGGTTCAGTTCGCGGTGCTTTGAGCCGATTCATGAAACTGGGTAAAGCGCCTACACAATACTCATTATTATTATTATTATTATAAAAACAGCTCAGAATGATCTGAGAGCAAAAAACTGGTACCATTAGCCCCTTTCACAGGTATAAATTTTCATCATGATTAACATATTTTATAAGGCATACAGGGATTCCCTGTTATTCTGCTTCTTCCCACTGGCCATATACTTTCGCTTTGGGAAGCTAGATGCAAGAATTGGGCGAGAGTAATGCACCTTTAACATATGCTTTGCAGAAGAACTGTGCCTACGAGAATCTTTGGATAGATTTCAAAACTTCACAGTTCTAAACTGGAGGGTGGGGGTGGGTGTTTGGGGGTTTAACGTCCTTTTCCACCATCTAAACTGGAGAGATGAATACTAACGACTAGGCACGGGTATAGGTTGTGCATAACTTACATGGTAGGAAGTGCCCTATCTACTTTTTAGCACTATATTCCCATGTAATGAACAATTTTATCAAACTCAAAAATACTGAGCTTCACCAATGACGGACTGTTGGAATAACAATGGTCAGTACGTGAATGAATGTGTCCGGTTCATGTGAGCATGCAAAAAAAGTAAAAAATCAACTCACCCCACTTGCGCTACACCAGCAGCAAAGAGATCTGGCCGTTGATTCAAGCTCGCACCAACCAGGAGACCTCCGTTAGATCCACCGTTGATGGCAATCCTGTAATTACAAGGAATAAGTAGAAAATGATCATGGTTGTTTGTAGTCTGAATCATCTGACTCAGGAGGCCTGATTCAGTTGCCTACATTCACAAAGGCTGTGTCGAGCGTTGTGGGGCGGTAGGCATTTTGACTGTGTCAACTGGGTGGCAACCTGGGTTGGAATCAAAAGTGTGACAACTCTAAGATCCTACCGCGACACTGCAACCGTTAGAAATCGCGCTCAAAAGTTGCTGTACACTTTCTGTGTCGCCTGACAGGTCCGCAAAGACTGAAATTATAGGTGGGGGAAATACGAGACAAAAGGGGACTGTACTCTAGAGTACACATATGTATCTCCCTTTGCATTACTGATGGTGGCTGGTACAAAGGTGGGTGGGTGTTTGGGGGTTTAACGTCCTTTGCCACCGCATATGGGTGATATCAACGACGGGACGACGACGAAAAAACCAGCACAAATATTTGGACCCAGCCGGGATACGAACTCACGACCCGAGCATTAGAAGTCCAACACTATACCATTCAGCCACCCCGGCTCCCCGGTGGCTGGTACAAATTTTCACCGCAAGATAGTAAATCAACGCATGCAGCGCTCAACTGCCCACGCGTAAACAACTTTTCAACAGTAAGATGTACTTCCTTTTCAGGTTCTTCTTGTTTCAGTTTTGCTTTGTTGCTCCCTGCTGCACAAACTTGAATGTGCAGTGATCGAAATACACTCACTTTCCAGGAGAGGTGTATTTGTTGGCAATGAGGTGCTCCGCAGCTGCCTGGAAATCATCAAATCCGTTCTGTTTGTTCCCAAGAGTTCCGTTCTTGTGCCAGGTCTCTCCATATTCACTGGAAGAGGAAACGAAAGATAACTGCTGAATTAGTGAACTGCCTTGGTTACAGTTGCTGTAGGTTTATGGTTTTGTGCGAGTGTATGCATGCTTTCTTCAGTCGATCGTTTATTTTTTCGTTTGTTTTGGCGGCTTTTAGAGTTTTATTTTAGTTTGTTGGTTGTTTTTGTTTGGTTGTTGATTGGGTTTTTTATTTATTTATTTTATTTTATTTATTATTATTATTATTTTTTTTTTTGGGGGGGGGGGGGGGGGGGGGGAGGAAAGCAAAGAAACCTTTTGCAAACAAGATTATACAACAAGAGAAGCAAAACAACCAAGTGAACAGACAAACCTGTAACAGTATAATCACACATACTGATCAACCTCCTTGCAAGATGGGTAAATGCAGCACTATACGAACAGGAAACTGGTAGTCTCACGGGGTACTTACTTGCCTCCCCTGATGTTGGCCACAGCGTAGACCCCACCCAAGTGTTGAAGAAACACCGTGCGAGACGGAGAGAAGGACGGAGTGATGGAGATGCTGAACCCTCCATAGCCGTACAGTATCACAGGATGACTGCCATCCAGCTTCAGATCCTGGAAAAGAGCAGCGCAAGTCATTAAAACTCTGCAATGTCAAGACACACTGCTTTCAAAAAAATGCTTGTTCATTTGCCACTTTATTTTCTTCTAAAAGGAAAATACTCTCCATACAATTGACAATCAATCACTAAAATTTCAACACCATCAACAACAAAACCACTGTGACATAACTTGCAACAGCTACTCTCATCCTGTTTTTTTTTTTTTTTTTTTTTAAATATTTGAAATCAACTGAAGATTAGAATGGTATAAAGCTTCTGCATTTGTATAGAAAAATTAATGCAACTCTTGTTACCTTACTAGTAAGATCTTCAATTTTACAAGTATACAGAAATGCACACATACACACACACACACACACACACACACGCACAGAGGTAATTGTACAACAGGAAAATATGTGCCCAGTTGTCTGTTTATTGTACATTGAGAAAAAACATTCACACCCTTTGTACTGCTAAAGCAGAAATAAACGGAAAAAAAAAGAAACTACACTCATCCATTTATTTTCAGTACACACAAGTGCCCGAATCAGTGCTGACTCCCAGATTTAGAGTACACTCAGACCTATGCCAGTTTTAGGAGGAAAGTTTAGTAGGACATACGGGGAAATCTGACATGCACAACCCTACTAGACTTGTAGCCTTCCAAATCTAATAGCATACATTTAGCATGCGCCCAACACATGTGCAACCCTCCTACGCTAGCAGCCTTCCAGATTAAGAAGACTTCCAGATTTAGTTGGTTGGTAGTGCCTGGGAGTGTGTTGTGGATCTGGGCCCAGGTCATACAAACACACAGACCAGGCTGGGAAACTGCTCAGGAAAAAAAAGACCTAGACTGGGGTGCAGAGGCGGCATCCTGCTGGGGGAACACAGGGGAAATACCCCCCCCCCCCCAACCCTTAAATTTCATCATATTAAAGGCATTTAGTAGCCTCTCCTGGCATCCAAAAGTAAAATACTGTCTTGATACTGAGATACAAGTCTTACAAAATGAAGTTAGACTGTCCCATATGGCATTACATGTATCATGATAGTGTCTGCAACCTCTCTTTCCTGTTACCTTTTCTTTGGCTGAAACTGTCATTTTTTGGCTGAAAGAATAGGAAATTTGGCTGAAAATTGCCACATGACTGAAAATTCCCCAGCCTGACGGACTGAAGCAAGTTACCCTCTGCCTGTACTTCTGTACCTCTTACCTTCTTGTGGACGATAAACATGGGAATCTTTGTGCCATCCTTGCTTTTGTAGAACTGCTGCTCAATCTGGAACTGACTGGCGTCGAATCCCTTGACTGTGATCTCTCGGAACAACTGGACATGGAAACACAAGATGTTCAGAATTAGTCCGGGCAAGTACGAGTATTAACTATGTTATGTTAGAACCTCTTTTGGGTGACTACCACTTTGAGGGACCACCTGCCTTTACAGACCAGTGCTATGGTGACAGTTGTCTGAGGGTTTTATGTTTTCAATGTTTGATACCTGTTTTAGGTGACCATTTCTCTTTCAAGGCCACTTTCCTCCGGCCAAAGTGGCTATGACTGGTACAACCCCCCCCCCCCCCCAAAAAAAAAAACAAACAAACAAAAAAAAACAACCAAAAAAAAACTGAAACTTACACATAACTGACTCTGCTGCTACTGAACCATTTTATTATCTCACGGCCTCTCCCCACCCCTGCATGCAAAAAAAGTAGAACCATGAAATCTACAGGCTGGATAACTCAGAGAAACTGAAGCAGTTGATCTCCCTGTTGTATTCTTTGGTTCTGAAGATTATAACTGCCAAGTAAGCTTCTCAAATGAATTTTAATTCCTGCTAACAAAACATCATCTAGGAGGGTGGGTGGGTGGGTGTTTGGGAGTTTAACGTCCTTTTCCACCACATATGGGTGATATCAAAGACGGGGCAACGATAAAAAAGCCAGCACGATATTTGGCCCCAGCCGGGATTGGAACTCACGACCCGAGCATTGGAAGTTCGATGCTCTACCATTCGGCCACCCCGGCTCCCCCCATCATCTAGGAGAAGAGCATGGTTTGCGCACAACAAGGATACATGTCGGCAATACTAAATACAAAGGCAGGAAAACAATCATTTATTTTCATACTAATAGGCATATTAATTTATATACACGAGATGCAACATACCTTTGGCTCATACGGAGTCTTCTCCATGTTCAGATGATATATCGTGCCTGGTGTAAGGAAAGACATGAAGTGGTAGAAAATCTGTAACAGAAAAACCCCCCAAGATGGATGAATGCATCATTTGAATGAAAGAATAAACTAATTATGTTTTTACTGACCAAGGGTATGTCAAACACAGTATGAAAGGTGTATTTTTAAGATATAAAATTAAAATCAGAGCTGATCACAGACCTCTTTATCCTTGCGTCGTCCGGAGTAGCCGACGATGGACCCAACATCCAAAGGCAGCTGTGTTTCCCTTGTGCCTGTTGCCAGGTCATAGATAAACAGCTCACTCTGAAACAATCAACATATAAACAAAATCAATATTCAGTTCAGTTCAAGACTGCATCCCTGCAGTGATAAAAACCAGAACAGTACTGTCGCTAAGCAGCAATCCTGACCATTTGTGAAGTATAAGCGTTGTTCAGCAGTATGTTAGGAAATTTCAGGAGAATTTGGTAGCAACACTGTAGCACCTTGTCAGCATTTTTTTTTTTTAAGTTTCAACAAAAAACAATATATATATATATATATATATATAACCTTGTCATGCGTTTATGAAGCGGTGGTATGTTCTGTTCACACTCGTGAACCAGACATCAGTCCCAAAGATAACGTGTGTGTGTGTGTGTTTGGGGGTTTTACGTCCTTTTCCACCACGTATGGGTGATATCAAAGACGGGGCAACGAGAAAAAGGCCAGCAAAAATATGTGGCCCCAGCCGGGATTTGAACTCACGACCAAAGCATTGGGAGTCCAACGTTCTCCTGTTCGGCTATCCCGGCACCCCCCCAAAGACGACGGTAGGGAGATTTCTGGGAGATGGGGGTGGAGTGCACATTGGCTTGCCTACGTTAACACCCACCTTGACGTCGTGCAGATAGCAGACGACGAGTTTGGTGTCATTCACACAGCCCACCCATTCCAGCACAGCGCTCTTGTCTTCATCGATCAACGTCTGCCAGTTCTCCTGCTCAGTCAATCAATCAATCAGTCCATCAATCAGTGTGTAATTCTTCCAAACATTGATGATCCAAGTAACACCTTTCTTGTCGCTATCAACTATACATTGACAAATACTATTTTCATTCTTTACATTCACAATTTCCTTCTTCTCTTCATTCATCCACTGATGTATACTTACTATATATATGGACTTACAGCAACTGTAACACCAAAAATTCATCTCTCTGATAGTTTTTTTAAATCTAGCACTTTATCATAAATGAAAAACTTTTTGATGTGAATGACACATTTCAATTTACTTTACCCCCCCCCCCCCCCCCAAAAAAAAAAACAAACAAAAAAAAAAAAAAAAACCTACAACAACACCCCCCCCCCCCAAAAAAAAAACAACAAAAAAACAACAACACAAAAACAACAACAAACAAACAAAAAAACAACTCCCCCCCCAAAAAAACACAAAAAAAAAACCCCAACAACCAACCAACCAACCAAACACAAAAAACAAATAAAGCAAACACAGCCCCCCCCCCCCCCCCCCCACACACACACTTTTAAAAAACAAAGAACAACATCAAACAAACAACAACAAAAACAATACATCTTAAAAACAGATCCAAGAACACAAAACAGAACACACACACACACCCATCCAAAAAGAAAAAGTAAGATGGACAGACAGACAAAATCAGTTAAAAAAAAAAGAAAAAAAAGAGGAAGCAGTAAAAATAAAAATAAAAAGTATAACTTTAAAACAGATCTCACTGGTTCAGGTTTTGCCAGGTCAATGTTGATGACCTTGTACCGAGGTGCGTCCTTGTTCGTCTTGAATGTGAACACTGTCCCATTGTTGGTGATGTACTGAAAAGGAAATGCAGAGGTACAAACACCTTGATGAAAATCTTAAAGACAATGATACCTTGTAGGGCGTTTTGGGTGTGTGTGTGTGTGTGTGTGTGTGTGTGTGTGTGTGTGTGTGTTGGGGAGTGTGTGTGTTAGGGCACGTGGAGGGCACACTCGCACAAAGTGTAAACAACACTGTCCCATTGTTGGTGATGTACTGAAAAGGAAATGCAGGGGGTACAAACACCTTGATGAAAATCTTAAAGACAATGATGATACCTTGTAGGGCGTTTTGGGTGTGTGTGTGTGTGTGTGTGTGTGTGTGTGTTGGGGAGTGTGTGTGTTAGGGCACGTGGAGGGCACACTCGCACAAAGTGTAAACAACACTGCATCGCTATAAGAGCCGTATGAATCATCAAGAGAGTATTTTGAGCGTACACGTGCATTTGCGAGCGCAGCTGCTCAACACGCAAGCTGGCTTAACACAGATGGAACCAGTCTGCGTAACGGAACGAACAAAATTTGTTTTAGCCAGGCTCTACCACTGACAAAACAAGAGTCTGTTTGATGTCACAGCTGAACTGGCAATAATTCAATAATGAAGTCTCAAGTTACGGTTCTCTTGCTGCTCTCTCAGTGATGCAAATTTATGGCATGCATTCCTGCTGGCGTCCTACACCAAACACGATATTCATGCTGTGCATTCCTACAGAGAGTACAGCGAGTGACTTCACTGGTTCAATAAACGACACATGTTGCCGTAATGTGATCAAGGAAAGCAGGCGACATATGGTGTATGTGCACAAACATGTATTAAAATGTACCTCGTATTCAGCATCAAAGTTGTCAACCACTTTGGTGTATGGCAGAATGCCTGCAATGAAACAAGCAATAAACGAAATGGGGTAAAATATTCTGCTAATTCACCAACAGCAATAAAAGTGTTCCCCATGGGTCTAATATCATATGGGTCCAGGGATGTCGTTTGGGGTCGGATCTCGGCTAAAAGCCGAATTTGTTTCGAAAAAGCCGATAATCTGTCTGTCATGTCGGCTGGCCGAGCCGAAGTTTTCACGAGTGAATCGGCTTGATTATGTCCGTTTCTGCGAGATTCCTGAGGGCTGGCCTAATTTCCAAGAAAAAGCAACTTTCGGTGAGGATATGTGTCTACAGAACATCTTTAATTCATGGAAATGGAGGAAGCACGTAACAGTGGGGAATCTAGTCGAAAAACTTGTGAAACTGCTTCGGCGATTTAAACCAAAACTTTCATGGCTGTTTCGGCTAAATCACCGAAGAAAAAAAATCCTGGCAACATCACTGGGGTCACTACTATTTGTCTGGGAATTTGGGGGGCCACTGTCAGTTCTAGAGGGTCACATTATGATGTACATGTACCAAGACAATGAAGAAGTGGGCCTTAGGGCTACGTAGAGCATCTGTGTATTTGGGGTCAAGGGGGGACGGGGGAGGGGAGGGGGTGCCCCCCCCCCCCCCCCCCTCCCCGTATGGTGGGGCT
>JACVVK020000144.1:410000-487500 GCA_018292915.2 Batillaria attramentaria
TGAAAATTGACCCTCAAAATCTGAATGGAAGGAAAGCCACTCCTGGATCCAGTGGAAGGAAGGACTTTGCCCGAAGGAAGTGAAAAGCGGGGGGGGGGGGTGCTGTGCTGATAGACACACACTCGCGATGTTTTTGGCCGGAAAAGCAGGAAAACGCTTTAATGCTTTAAAAACCAGAAAAGGATTTTGCCTGAAGGAAGTGAAAAGCAGGGGGGGGGGGGGGCTCTGCTGATAGATACAAACTCGCGATGGCCGGAAAAACAGGAAAAGGACTTTGCCCGAAGGAAGTGAAAAGCGGGGGGAGGGGGGGGGAGTGGCAGCCCTGCAATAGTTTGAACTGAAGAATAGAGGGCGATCAAACTTCCCCCCTACCTAGTCCGCCACTCTGATGTGTAATCCCCCCCCCCACCCCACCCCAACACACACACACACACACACACACAGAGTCATTTCTCTATTTTGCTGTCGTTCTCAGAAATGCATTCACAATCAAGAAACTGATACCCCCCACACCACCTATAATTCAAGTAATAAGAAAACGTAGCCAGAGGCCCATAGCTGTGGTTAACCTTGTTATCTGCACGTACACGATGCATACATGTATGTATGTATGTGCTATATCGAGTCACTGCACCTTCTTACACTAGTTACAGAGCTCTCCCTTACGTATGCTACGTTTAGGTACGCGACTTCAGTAAACGCTCACCTTCGTTCCATGGTAATCTTCGACGACCGACTCGTCCCTCCTTGCCTCAGGATAAGTGAACTTTCCCATCGTTGTACGATGACTGGATTGGAAGTAATAGATTCGTAAAACGCACGCTACCAACAAAGCCGACAATGCAACGCCGACAGTGACTAAGGATGTTACCGAGCTCCACATGACGCGTCGACAGCTTTATCCAATCAAATGCCGTTTTACAATTGACCGGTTATTTTAGGCCAATAAAAAAGGACAATAATTTTCTCTCCGTGCTGGCAACATGGTTTCTGCTTGACCGTCTTCTTTCGATTTCTTGCAAGAGTTTTGGCCTTTGCTTCACATTTCGGATTTTGCCCTGTTCAAGACAATAAAACCGCGACTGAATCCGACGGAACATCATGACGACAATAGTTCAATACGTTGTTGTCCGAGGAGATCTCATGAAAGTTCAGAAATGGCCTCTCGGGGCCTTGATCGCCCAAGCTTGTCATGCAAGTTCTGCAGCTATTCATTTGTTCTACAGTAACGAGCACACGCAACAGTACCTGGCCGACATCGACCGCATGCATAAAGTAGTCCTGGAGGTTAGTAAATACGAAGATGCACATAATATGATATATATTTTCAAAAGAAAAAAAAAAAGCTCATTCAGTGATTTGCTTAGCCTTCATACTGGACTCAAGTTGATATTATCCAGGCAGAGACCAGAACCTGCTTTTGAAACAGTGCAGTAATACTGATCTGCAAAAAGGGCGTAAACAAGTATAAAATCCATGTTGCTTAATTCCCTTTTACCAGGAACATGAGAGTACCATTCTCCCTGACGTCACTGAGACACGTTTTCGGCCAGAGAATGGTAATGTCTGTCCAGTGGAACGTTCATAGCATGTACTAAACCCAGACGTGCAGCTTACTGAACTGCTGTACACCTATCTGTAAAGTGCACAAATACTGTGACTACTGACAAAGCACGAAAACTATTATCGAAGAAACATGTTATTGTTTTTGTTTACTGAGTCACTAAGCATGCATTTGTATTTTGCAGGCAAAAGATGAGGCAACACTGAAGGAACTTGCTGAGAGCCTGACTGCCAGTCAAATTGAGCACAAGCTGTGGGTGGAGCAGCCAGAAAATTACCCGACCTGTCTAGCAACACGGCCATATCCAAAGGAAACAGTCCAGGACTTCTTCAAAAAATTAAAACTTTTAAAATAAATTATATATGCACAGACAATAAAATGTTTTTGTTTTGTATTTTATGCATGCAGCACTGTGTGTGTGTGTGTGTGTGTGTGCGCGCGCAAATAAACAATACTTTTGTATTACTTTGAAGATCTTTACTGTGAATGATGATAAAGCTAGCCAGGCTGTTCAGTATTGTGCCATTTCACATGCAGAGATTTGCAAATGCTATTTGATGAAATGTCTTGTGTGCAAGCTTTCATGAACCACACATACAAGATCACAATGGACCAGCAACATTAAAATTTACTTATATGACAACACTAGCACACAAAAAAGGCAAGACATAATGTAGAAAGGAATTCCTCAAGCTCAACTGTTCTAAGGGGCACAACTTCACAAAATATCCGGATATAAATGTTAAGAGTTACCTCCCCTCACGACCTTCAACATCGTGCAAAATGGCTTCTAGGTTGCCAGTCGCATTTCGTATTGCACCGCGTCTCGTTGGGTAAGTTTGATAGGTTTGTACAAAGGAAGGAAGTGCGAAAATATCTGGGTGATACCATGAAGTGAAATATTGACAGCATGTTTTCTGTCTGAAGCTGCCAAATCTTAGTTTTGCTGAAACTGTGCAGCCTACAGTGTTCGGTCAACTGTCTCGGCAACTAGATACTGCGTCGTCACGCATGTGTTGGCTTGGATGCAAAAATCAAAGATTACTCTAACACATAAACATCGGTCATAACTTGACCAAAACACATAAACGCACAGAGCACGTTGTAAGCCGGCAGCGCAAACTGATTAAATCATGAACTAAAAAAATTACGGGACCTTATGAAAGCTGACGTAGTCAACAGTGTGACCGTGGATACCTTATTAGATAAGTTTATGTGTGCGTTGTAATAATGCATACGTAACTTGGAAATGATTTTAAAGCTGATAGTATGTTATGTCCAGAAACACAACCAAAGTATTTTGCTACGCTGTAATGAATTTTCGTATTCTTCAAAGCAGTGTGCATTTATGGTTGATTATGAAAAGTGATGCAAGCATAGATACCCGTTGCATTGATTTAAAGTGGATGTGTCAATGGGCAAACTGTTTAAACCATGAGGACAATTTTAATATGCAAAATCCAGTTCCAAATTCAGTTTTCACGTGTAAATGTCTTCACAGAGGATGAGTTTGCATCGGTGATGAAAGTATTAGGGATACTGCACAGCTTTACTCAATGTCTGTCGTTTAAGGTTAGGAGTCAGGTTTGGGCTGGGTTAGGAATTTACACAAACACACAGAAATTTGAATAATGGTGAAAAGAAACATCTAAAACATGTTTGCCTTTTGTCCCCCCCCCCCCAAAAAAAAAAAAAAAAAAGAAGTTCAAAAACCAGTCCATACCCTGAACCCTAACCACAAAACAGTATTTTAACTTCTGATAGTTCTATCCCTAAACCTTATTCAGAGTGAGGGTTTTTTTTGTAACCATAAACCTCTTTCAGCCTTCATAACTAACCCTAAACAACCCCCTAAACCTTTGCCATACATGTATTTCTACTTTGCCTTTAGTTGTTTTTTGTTGTTGGTGGGTTTTTTTTTTTGGTAGTTTTCGGTTGTTTTTCGGAATTAGTATGACCCTCGTTATACAAAGTCTTTAAGAGTGAGACAGCCTGATGTGAGTGGGATAAATATTTACCTTCTCTCCACGAAGGCACCTTCCTTTTCCAAAAGGAAGCCCTGGTTTGCACCCCACCCTCTGAAAAGTTCAGTTTAACTCTAGTGAAACATTGCACCCCAAAGTATTATTAAACTGTATTTCGTTGTTTGTGTTTTTCAGAGTTCGTGCCATGTCAGCGGGCCTTGGAGAAATGGGTTCAGGGGCTGGAAAGGTATGTGGAAAGAAATTCTCCAGATCTCTTAATTGTTTAGAAACGGTAATTATTGGTGACTCTTTCTTCGCTGTGTTCTCGGATTTTAAGTCAAATCATGTCACTCAATTGTTTTGTGTTTATCATGACATGGGCTACAGTTTCTGCTTCAGGGTCGGATTTATGCATTTTTATAGTCAGATAATAAGGAAATAAAATACTGTTCCCACGGACCGTACAATAGGGCCTTGTCCTGCTAGTGTCACCCACCAGGGCCTGGTGGACTCCAGCGTGGATTTCCTTATAAATTTCTGTTTTTAGAAAGTATGTGTCACCCATGCCATGAAACAGAGGCACTCATTACTTTGTAAGCCGTCTATCTGAATTCTTAATAATCAGTATGATGGTTTATTTGAGGGTTTAATTTTTCAGAAAATAGCCACTGTCTGTTCTTGGGGCAGACCTAAAAAAAAAAAAAAAAAAAAAAACCCCTTAGACAAGGATTTTAGTGTTTATCTTAAAATTTATTGAGTATACCCACATATGTATTAACATCTCACCTTTCTTTTTTTTTCTTCGTTTTTTTTAAATAAATGTTGTTTCTTTCCTCAGGGTGGTGGCGCTGGCGGTAGTGTAAGGTAAGGACATGGTTTTGAAATATCAAGTGGTGAAGGCAGCATGTATGTATGTATATAAACAAGATCACAGTTTTTGAAACCTGTAAATGTCTACAGATCTATGTAAATATGTGTGAATACACATACATGTCTACACAATCCTGCATACAGATTGCTATGATCTGCGCACCAGGGTTCAGAAGTTGTTTTCACCACTGAGTAACCCAGTACTACATGGTAAAGGACATATATGATAACCACGAGAAGTAGTCAATGAGGAAATGTTTGATACAAATTCTGTGAGTAGTTAGGAGTTTTTAGTGATGGGTTGTACTTGATAACATCTGGCGACTGCATGCAAGTATGGTTAACATTGTGTGTAGAGAGGCTGGCGGAGCCTTTGGCAAGATGGAAGCAGCCCACGAAGAGATGTACTTCAAGAAACTGGTACGTCAATTTTCCTCTCTGGTAGACTTCAGTACTGGTACTTTTGTTAACAGTAAATGTGCAAGATTTCCAACTTAGCCCAATCAAACTCAAAGCGAGGTTTTGTAGGGATTACACAGTGTAGTATTACTGTTAGTGTTAAGTTTTTGTTTGGGGTTTATAGATTTCGTAAAGATTTTTAGTGAAAATAGTTTGCTGTGTTTATGAATTCAAGAACTATATTACCTCCAGTAAAATGCAGCTTCAATTTACTTATGTCTCACTGTTCACAGTCAGATTAAAACTGCCAGCAATTCCAAAGCGGCAGGTTCAGACTGTCCATTTCCCTTATGCATACCGTCTGTCTCTCTCTGCCTGTCTGTCTGTCTGTCTGTCTGTCCCTCTCTCTCTCTTCTGTTAACTTTACAGAATTCCTGCACGGATTCGTCTGTGTGGCATTCCTGCACCCAGCTGTGAAGCAGCAGTATAGAAAATGCAGTGGTGTGCTTGCAAATACTGGCTCTACTAGGTTGCACAGTTTGACAGTTCCCTGTATGTGTCTCAGGCATACAAGTTGCCTTACAAGTCTACTTACAGTGATGCTGATGTGTGGTTGCGTTTGCACCAACCCCTCCACTAACCCCTCCACTCCCTATAGGTTACTCCCATGTTTTACTCAGGGATGTTCCTGTCGAGCAACATTTTGACGTTGTCGTGAAATTTTGGCTTAACTGAAATTTTAAAATCACTGAGGATGACATGCATCATACATGTCTGCTGCACTGTTCTGAAAATCCACTTACGCCGAAATTCCATTGACAACGTCAAATTCCCTCAGTTGCAAGATGTGTGTGTTCATTATGGATGAGGAGTGTTGCTGCATAAGCGTCCTTGCCTCATCACCTTGTAGTGTCTGTCCTTCCAAGTTCAGCCATCGCAGTCGACGTGACAGAGATTGCCTGTGATAATATTTTCCTGTAGCAGAGCGGCCACTCGGCAGCAGGGGGTGCAAATGGGAAGTGGCAAAGAAACAACAAAAAAATATATAGTCAGGCATGAGTTTTTTCTTGCCATTAGGCGGAATTTCTAGGCTGATTTATGCCACTTTTTTTGTTGTTGTCCTTGTCGTCTTTTTGTTTTGTTTGTTTTACCACTGTTCCATGACCACCTTGTGAGAAAAAGCAGTCAGGCAAGCAGGACAGTCTATCAGTATCATTATGGCCAGCCAAAACTTCACGGTTGTTTCTGAGACTAAGCTGAAGTGGAGACGTTCTCCAGCATTACAGGTTACATTAGGTCACTGACACATCCCTGTTTTATGTTTTGTTTGATGTACATATGTGGAAACCCCCACCCTCGCCCCCGCTATTTGATAATTTTGGTTTTCTTGTTTCCTCGTTTCCTTTTAAAACATACTGTTTTACGCTTTTTGGGGGGGAGGAGGGGCGAGGGGCTCCTGCCTGAGTAGTTGATCAGTTTTCACCCCCGGGGTCAGACTACAGGTCAGAACGTCATGTGTTTGATTCTCAACAGAGACAAAACTTGTGCAGGCCTTTTCTACCGATCCCTTCTTTGAAATAAGAAGATGTAAAAACTCAGAGCTTGCACTCACCACCTCTGGGTGTGGTAAACAAGATCATCAAGCGCCATCACTTCTCACATTCTGCCATTCATAATTATTCTCTCTGTTTCTTTGCTACTTCCACATTTGTGCAGCATTCCTGACTGTGTGAGTTTGTTCCTGTAAAGCTTAACTTAGATGATTTTTCCACAAGCTTGTTTCGTGACATGTTGAGCGTGTGTACAGGAGAGGGAGCAGCTCGCCAAACTACGAGAGCATCTTGAGGATGAAGTCCAATATCACAAGGAGGAGATAGAGGAACACAAGGTCCCATCGCATTTGTCTCGTCCTGTCCCGTTCTGTCCTTTCTAGCACGCTTACTGTCGTCCATTCGCATGCCTCGGCGTCTCCTGACCAAGCTTGCCTTACTTGTATTGCTGTGTTTCATGGCTGTGTTATGTGTGATGTGCACATATATAGTCCTTGACTAACCCTCAGATACTGCTAGTTTGATTTTGTTTTTCAGCTGTGTTTATCGCCCGTCTCGCAGTACTTTCCTTTGTGGTGTGTTTCGATACGTAGAGTGACCAACATCTCCCAAAGCTTGCTTTTGTAGAATTAACAAGCGGAGGTCCTCTCCGAGTCTTGTGGCCCTTGTGTCCATATCACTGAGCAACAAGAAGTCACTGCTGTCTTAGAATTTGGGTGAAACTAGATTATAGACCTGTTCAGCTCACAAACGTAATACCTATTCTGTTCTTCCTCTCCAAAGCTGCCGCGAATTAGTCTTTGTCGCTGACGCGGCGTTAAGCCTTATAATACTCACTCACTTCCTCACCAAAGAAAGTTCAGTGCTTTTTGTTGCATTTCTTTTGTGGAACAGTCTTTGTTTTGGGTGGATGTCATTTTTGTGCTGCCGTTGCAGCGATGTGGGATGTTTTCAGAAACAACATTCCACCCCAAATTCCATGACAGCGTTGAAATATGTGTATTTGTATGTATTAATACCACCCCCCCCCCCCCCCCCCGAAAAAAAAGCAAAAAAAAAAAAGCATGAAGATGTTGGTTGCCACGGTTAGCAGTAGTTTTCCTGCATGGAGTATGATCTAATATTGCATGGTGCACTGTTTTGATTTTTTTTCTTTCACTTATTTTCCTTCTGTTATCCACTGCATCTGCCACGTACGTTGCAGCAAGCTATACAGCTGCAGAAACTAAGGGAGCACTTGGATGAGGAGGTAGAGCACCATGCAAAAGCCATTCGCGAGCACCAGGTAACGGGGAAAGAAACTGTCAGTAGATCTCTGTGTCATGAGAATTTGTCTCTCATCATCAGAGTCACCTGATGTCTGTGAAACGAGAATTTGTCTCTCATCATTCGAGTCACCTGTGATGTCTTTGAGAGGGTGTGGAAGGACGGGAGAGAGAATTTGTGGTGTTGTGGAGTCCCTGCTCGACACTTTCACCGTCGCTCAGTTGTTTTGGGCTCTGGCATTGCAGCATTTGAAGTAATGAATGAGTCACTAGCACACTTGCAATAAGTTTGATGGACAAGACAAACCAACATTTCGGCAAAGATGCCTGTTTCAGGGACAGCCAGAACAGGATACAGCTCTGAAAAGGACGGGAAAAACAGGAGACAAAAGCATTAGGGGGTGGGATGCAAGAAAAAAAAGGTCACAGCATTTTTTCAGATGATGATTGTGGTGTAGAGAGGAGTCAAACTGGAACCTGGTTCCTGGCATCTGAAGGGCTTTCCACATTAGCTGCTTGATTTAGAACGAGTTCGAGAATCGAGGGCAGTTGTAGGATTTAGGAAAAGTTTGACTAGAGTAACACCATCTGATGTTCACAGTGATGTGAAATGGTGGTGAACGTGTTCACTGTGTCTTGTGTTGTCTGTTGACAAGTTTTCTTGTAAGACCATCTTCCATTGTCAATACATGTTAGTATTGTCAACAAAAAGGGGGGTGGGGGGGGGAGGGGTTAAAAAAGAATAAAATTGACCTACTGTACTATAGCCTCATCCTCCCCCCACATCCAGTCTTATGACTTCGTACAGCCCACCCCCATCTCCACCTCTATCGCCACCACCACCGTGCCACACTCCTTAAATTATACATTGACAAATGCTGTAGACAAAATAACAGCCTTGACTTGCTACTATTTAAAATGTATGTTTACTTTATATTCATCTAACATCAGTGTTGTATCTGTGTGCCGATCCCGGCTGGGGCCAAATATTGTGCTGGCTTTTTCGTCGTTGCCCCGTCTTTGATATCACCCTATATGGTGGAAAAGGACGTTAAACCCCCAAACACCCACCCACCCTTGTATCTGTGTGCTGCTAGTGACTTTGCATGTCATGTTCAACCAGTGAGCCAACAAAACTGTTTATGGTGGTGGTGCGTGTTAACATTGTTGTTATGTGAATTGTTATTTGTGTCTTTTTAATGGTTTTGCTTGTACTAGTAGTTTGCTTGTAACGGTCTGAAGGAACTTTGTAGGAGTGCTGCTTATTTTTCATACTTGACTTAGCAAGTATTATTATTATTGTTGTTATTGCCTTCAGATATCACATTGCCTTTCTTTTCATGAATTTTGTTTGTGGGAAAGAGGACTTTAATCGCATGCAAGTGGTAACGAAAGGAAATGCATTGCACCCTTTTTCTTCGGTGGGTGCAGTCGACATAGTGTGTCATATGGTTACACTGCTCGGCAGTTTGCTTTAACATTCTTCCACGTAGTTGACATGGATGTCTTTGGTTTTTTCTTTTCTTTTTATTTTTTTTTTATTTTTTTATTTTTTAGTGCATTACTGCAGGAATATGACATGGGTTTTTCAGGGGGAATTCACGGGAATGTATACAAGTAACCATCATGTAAAATACTCACATTAATATCCTAACATTGTCCGAGCAGAGACACACGCATGACCACATGCTTACAACAGATTTTTCTCCAGACATATCACTGAACTGTAATTTTATGATACGGAAGTATTCACCCCAAGCTTGAATTGTCACAGCATTAAATTATGCAGTAAATGGCTGCACATTCGCCTTAAGCACTGTAGGGGGTGTGTGTGTGTGTGTGGCGGGGGGGGGGGGGGGGGGGGGGGTTGCACGGGAGTATGTTTACTGTCTTGCGTCTGCTGTAGCCAGGTCTACATTTTGCTGTCCCCGCATTCTTTGTAACTGTGAAATGAAACTTTTACAGGAGGCAATTGAACGACACAAGAAGAAGATCCAAAAACTCAAACACCAAGAGAAGGAGGTCAGCGATCACTGAACCAGGAGTTGAGCGAAACATGGTCGTCACACGGAGAAAAGCCTCGGAGCACGTGGATGTGATTAGTTCAGATCTTTTGTAGGTTTTAGAGATGTTTTGTGTCACTCTAAACTGTGCGCTCACTCAGTGGGATAAAGAAAGAGAGCATATATAAATATACATGTCTTGGTGTGTTTGATTGGCGTAAGAAGTTATAGTGTGTTTGCATATTTTCTTCTCTCTTTTTTTTGTCTTTTTTTTTTTCCCTCTCTATGACCGAATGGCGAGACCATTGTGGCATTTGAAAGGAATGGAAATTTAAAACTCTTTCTTTTTGTATTTGTTGTCAGGGAGGTGTTAATAAACCAAAATCTTTCAAATTCTTGTTTGCATTTGGTGGCATATGGTGTGTGTGTGTGTGTGAAATTAACCTTCCGGCTACATCGCTAAAAAAACTTCTTAGTCCTACATTGTGTGAAACGACTTACCCACCCATGGTTTTTAAATAGGTAATTTTCGACTTATTCCTAGTCCTACGTCGTGGGAAACAAATTACCAATGGTTTTTATATAGGCAGATTGCAGCTTATTCCTAGTCCTACATCGTGGGAAACAAATTACCCATGGTTTTTAGAAAGGTAAATTTCAACTTATTCCTAGTCCTACATCATAGGAAACAAATTACCCATGGTTTTTATATAGGCAATTCACAACTTTAATTACTCTGCTAATTACAAGTTAAACAACACAATTTTTGGCATGAACATAGTCAAACCATTTCTTGACAAAGTCATGAAATTTCAAATGTGTGACATAAATATTGACCGAGATACGTTCATCTAAAGCAATGTGTGTGTGCAACTTTTTACCCACGACGTCGTCCGAAGGTTAAGAGATGAGAATGGATGTTTTAAGGTTGTCCGTCATTTTGTACTACCCTTCCCACCTCCGTTGACACCCTAACGCAAAGCTGACTCAATGCAGCAATCAGAATAAATCCTGTTTACACGCTGCAAGACAATGTTGTTATTCATTTGTGGTGTAGAACCGAGTTGGGGGGGGGGGGGGGGTAATGAAAATCTACTTGAGGGGTCTCCCCTCTCCAGAAATCGAGGATGTGACTTCCCTGATCACTCATGGGTTGCCCGAACTTCTTGAGGAGAAAAATTATGACCAATTTTCTTACAAAGAAAAACAAATATACCCAGATTTCAAGGCACGCTTTAATTCTGACATTCAGAGTGTCCGCATGCAACAGTTCAAATAAGAAAATAATCTCCAGCCGCACTATTTACGTTAAAAAAACCAAAACTCAAAGATGGTGTGCATAGCTACAGGGAGTAACAGAAGCAGCGTGTTTCAAAATTACCAGTTTCTGCATTGTCAGAGACAATTTTTTTTTCTACATGTATTTTACTCGGATCAAACACAGCTTTTACCCGTAGATGACACATAGCACATAGTTCGGTGAGCCCTCCGTGGATTCTATCCATTACCTGGGAGGAACACCACTAGAGCTGGCAAAGAGTTGGGGCAGCAAAAAAAAAAAGAAAAAAAGTGACGGGTAGGTGTACCAAACCATAGCAAATTATTCAAATCACCTTAAGTGACAAACAGAAGTCCGCAAACTGCATACTAGATTGCACACACAAATTAATTTTGATGCCAGTGTTAGAAGGGCAACAACCACTTTCAGTGATAGTCATTCCGGCATGGGTGATTTCCCGTCTCCTTTATCCTTTGAGCCAATGGGAATCCACCCATTTTGTGAGGGATTTGCTATGGCTCAGAGGATAGAACAAAACGAGAAACTCACCATTTTCGCTACATAAAATGTAAACAAATTAAACTTTAGAAAGTATCAGTTATAAACATCATCTGAACTTGTTCGTGCTTTTTCATGACGCTTCATTTCCTGGCTAAATATTTTTTTTTATAAATAACTTGCAATTTTTCTTCAGAAAAGTTATTCACTGCGGTCCTATTTGTAAATGGTGTGCGTACTGGCGTAACAGTTCTACTTCAAATGGAAAGGATTTTCTAGACTTTAACGACTACACGTGGACACGATCTTCGTGTACACTGCTTACAATGACTTCCTTACACTTTGTAGTACACCCTTTGCCTGGAACAGACGACCAGCTCAATGACAGGTTGGTATTTTGCATCGTGACATCACATATCATTTCGGTCGTATCCCTAATTAGCGGTCTTTTATTTCGTGAATCGTGATTATCATGATGATACCCCAAAGAAATGGACTGTGTTTGTCAAACCAACGTTCCCCATTTAGTACTTTAGGGTAATACAGTCGGATACACAGTCTGTTGGAATGTAGCTGGCGAGAAAATGCACGTCGCTCCAACGTTGTGCCTTCCAGTTCCATTGTCCGATGCCGCAAGTAAACTGTACCCAGCACTTACGAAAATAATACGAAAATGACAGTACCCAGCAAGTGGGTAACTCATAAAAAAGTATGAAAATGCGCAAAATATATATCGTTAGCACTGTTTACAATGAACGAAAGTGCAGCACTTGTTATACCTTCACTGAAGGCTTCAGGTGAAAGCAGAATACAGTGGTGGCGTGTGACTGGCAAAAAGAGGCAAAGAAAGAAAATTGTCAGTACATGTCACACTGATTACTGAGGTAGTGAAGAGTTTTAATTTTGTTGCTAAAATTGATACAAACCTGCAACATTGTTGTTGGTATGACGTTTTTGCTTCTGTGTGCTAGTGACCGTCTGCTACGCCGGTGTACTGGCTCGTAACTGTCGGTTCAGTGGTTTCGTTGGTGATTATTTCGGTTTTTAATGCAATTCGTGGCGCAGTTGGGTCACATTGGTTAGTTCAGATAGTGCCCTTTTGAGTGCGTAAAGCCATGTTGCCGTGTAACTCCTTGACTTCCCTCAAATGCTGCAGTTGCTACGAGACGCAGTTCACTGGTAAGCTCACATTAGTCACAATCGGCGCCATTGCTATTTTCCTTCGGTCAAATGTCTCGAATGTTCGGTGCCTAGTTAGTATGTAGAGGCCATGCCGAAGAAAGCCGACGAATTTCACTTGTGTTCGCTGAAGAGTTGTTCTGGCTTAGTTAAGACATGCCTTAACAACAGTGAGCACTGTAAATGGCCTGTGTGCAATAAATCTACAGGTCTAGATTCATTGTTTTATTAAACCAATGAATAGACCTGTAGATTTATCAGTGACAAATCTGTGGTCTTAAATTTCTTTGTCTTATTTTACCTAGGCTCATACTCATAGCATTAAATTTTTGGTGTTCGTGCTGGTTATACCCCCATGCCACACCATTTCTCGTACAAGAAGTAGGATTTCAATGAACGCACGTTATGTGTACACCCACAAAGAAGATACATGCAATGCATTTGAGTCACCTAATACATTCTTGAATCAATGATCAGGAAAAAAGCCCACTTAACCATTCCTACCCACTTGAGGAGTCGCATCTACTGATCTAGTACTGGTCAGCGATCGTCAAATGCGCTCGTCCGCTCGCTTTCGCTACCAAATTTACCGTCGGGCGAGTGAAAGCTCCGGTAGCAGTAGCCTGAATGGCGAGCAGGAATTCTGAGATGAATCAGAACCTAGCAGCCACTCCGGCTTACAGAATTTTTTTCAGGCTACCACAGTACCAGTTTTGTTCAGGGCGGTAGCCCGAATGGCTACCATGGTCCTGACACATTTGACGATGGCTGCTGGTACGGGTCCTACTAATTACTAAGAGGTTTAGGGCTGATCAAGTAGTTTAATGGTTAGTAACCCATTTTGAATAAGGTATAGGGTTAGTAATCTTGGTTAAATGAGCTTTAGACGTCAGAATGACCAAAGCTTACATTTGGGGGTGGGTTGGGTACATATTTTTTATTTCAAAAAATGCCAAACATGTTGTAGGTGTTTTTCACCATTATTTACATTTGTCTATGGGTATTTGCACGGTTTTATCCCAAACCCAGCCCAGATCTGACCCCCCCTAAACCCAACCCTCAGTCATTCTGACTTCTAAACCGAACCTTATTTGACCTAGATTCCTGTCCCTAAATCTCATTCAAATTGGTCAAAGTCTCCTTTAACTTTTACCGTATCAGCTGGCTGGCTGTAATGGGTTCTTTGCACCCAACCTCATGAATATGAATTGAAAGTTTCAGAGCCGCATACAGTAAAGATTAACTTACGTAACTAACCCTAAATTCACCTTAAACATCTGCAGTATTGCTGTACTGCTGCATAAGACTGTGTAGTTGGCCCTGTTGTTGGTAATTTTCAGTAATCAGTTGGTGTTTATGTTGCAGTTTGTACAAACTACTGAATTCAAATTCTGATCAGTAACTTGAGTAAGGCATCATTCATACATGTGTGCGTACACAGGGGTGCCACTTTTCCGGCTGTGGCCGGAATTCCGGCCTGGGAAAATCAGAACGTGCCGAGTTCCGGCTTACAGGGGTGCCAGTTTTCTGGCTATGGCCGGAATTCCGGCCTGGGAAAATCAGAACGTGCCGTGTTCCGGCTTACAGGGGTGCCAGATTTCCGGCTTAGCAACGTGCTTACGAGTCTGTGTCTATCGCTGGACCGTCGGTCGTTTCCGATAGCACTGCGGTAAGCTGTCCTTACGGGCCCAAGCCTGGCCGCTCCTCTGATTGGTCTGTCTCCCCCCCCCCCCCTCCCCCCCCACCCACTTTTCACTTCGTTCCGGTAACGTCCTTTCTTTCACTGGTTGATGGTAAAAGGTTTTCGTCTGCGCAGCATCTGAACTCCACCGCCACCCCCCCCCCCCCCCCCTTTCACTTCGTTCTGGCAATGTCCTTCCTTTCACTGGCTCTGGAGTCTGCCTTTCCGGTCATTCAGATTTTGAGGGTCAGTTTTCCGGCTTTTTGTCACTCAGGAAGTTGCACCCCTGCGTACATCAAATCCCACTGCCAATTTCAATTTGTGTTGTGTTGCAGACTACGAGAAGTATCAGACAGGCTTAGTCGTCATGGATTTCAGGCGCCACCTGCTCTGTCATCCCTACGAAATCTGACCATTTCACAGTGTGTCCTAGGGCCAACTCACCTTGCTCTTTTATTAGAGGTTTGTAGTAAATTGTACATGTATGTGTGTTGCTTGATGTAAATTTTCTACGTTAGTTTGTCTGGTAATCAACTTAATGTGACATCATAAAAATTACATTCACTAGTCGCACTCCAGACTGTATTCACTAGATGGAAATGATCTCTGCATAACTACTGCAAGTACAGTAATAAAGCTGTGCAACGAAAGTCCCAGCTCGTGCTCATAGAGAGCTTACAAAACTTGTAGTACGTTCATGGGATAATACGTGAAATAGAAAAAGAAAAAGTCTCTGAATTTTTAAAATTTCGTAGTGAAGTGGAAGGGACTTGATTTGTACTATTTGTAATTGTGGATGTACTGTGTGGAATTTTTTCCAGCCTGGCACCTGGTGGAAGAAAAGTTGTGGGGTTGTTTGTTTGGTTTGTGTGTGTGCATGTTTTTTTGTTTTGTTTTTTGAGGGGGGGGGGGGGGATGCTTTTTATTGTAATTGTGCATAATTTCTTTTTGCAAAATTTACATAGACCTAGTGATTGGCACAGATATCACGTGTCTTGCTGTGTTATTCAATGTATATATATCAATGTTGAATTGTTTTGTGAACAGGATGGACGAATATGTCGAGTTGCGTACCATGTAGCAGCAGAACGGCTAGACCTGAACAAATCATCAGAGACTAAAGCGTAAGCACAATACAAGTACACATTCAGAGATTTACTCAGTGCCAAGGCAGGTGCATGCACGCACGCACACACACACACACACACACACAGTGACACACACACACACACACACACACACACACACACACACACACACACACACACACAAGCTTTAAAACTAAGTTTGGTTCAATAGTGCAATCTTTTCTACTCCTTTAAGTTTAACCTATGTTACTAAACCTAAACTAACTTTTTCTGTGTTGCAAAACAATACGCAGAAGTAAAATTTTATAGTTCAGAGGCTACAGACTAGAGTTCACTGATACTAATAGTAATACTAGCTGTAAGATCTGATCTTGCTTGCTGTACTGTGAACATTGAACAAAGATGAATTGTGCAAAGTATAAGTAGCTTATGATACATGTAATTTAAATTAAGCAGAAAATTTCTGATTTCGTTGGGTAGCAGAAATTAAGTTACTGCTTGCCATGAACTGTTCTCTGGTGGTTCTTGTTAACGCTAATGTCCAACTCCAGGCGCCCTTCTAAATTGGAGGGCGAACCGGCCCCACGGAGCCGTGGTGGCACGCTGGTTGTGGAGAGCCCTATGGTGCTGGTTTCTGAAGCACAGGGGCCCACTTCTGCCACTTCACAGTCTGGGTAAATACTGGTCCTTTTACTGGTGGCATGGCTTCAGGCCTAAGGCTAGGATCACTCTTGCGTTCTCAGGGATTATGAAAGCTGAAAAATCTTGCTAGTCCTTCGGGCTAGCAAGATTCAAAACCAACTAGCCCGAAACCATTTCCACTAGCCCTAAAATACATTTTGTCAAATGTAGACCTATTCGTAAATTTTTATTAAAAAAAGAAACACTTTGATAACTGTTATGAACACGCGGTCGCCACAAAGGGTTTCCTGATTTCTGGGATGCGCATGCGCGGCGCGCTTCACGGAGAAACCACTCTGCACTCGCTGAGGTTTTTACAGAGAGTTATAGCGAGTGGCTCGCGCAAAAAATTGTTACTCTCACCCCAGCGTCACAACAGAAACTGAGAGAGAGGGGCTTGCTCACAGTACTTGTGCATTCAGCTCTGTGAAAATAGAGCAAGCTTTGCCTCGTAATCTCAACTAGTCCGACGGGCCAGTGGTAAAACAATTGTAACTAGTCCGACGGTATTTTCACTAGTCTGTGGGCTGTCGGACGAGTCTTTTCATAATCCCTGGTTCTTGTTTAGAGCTGCACTGGGGTATTCTCCTATTTGCTAGCACTCTGGTTGGAGTTTTCCCTTTGTGTATGTAATCTCTGTTTGCTTTTGTCTCTTCCCTTCACTGTCCTTATGCTGAGTTTTTTTTTGTTTTTTTTTAAGTTTCTTATCTGTTTTCACTATGTTTGAGCCATCAGACTTATTATCTTATACCTTGAAATTGAAACCCGAAGTTTCTCTGGAAGACACTGATCCAGTGAAATTTTTGTGGGGGGTTTATGTTCCTGGTGAAGAAAAAAGTTCACAAATTGTCCAGTACATGTATTTTCAAACAGATGACTTGTTTGAACTTGTTTGAACTATTTCCTGTCCTTTTAAATGTTTTTTTTTTTTTTTTTTTTAAGCATCAGGTGCTCGTTCACATTGGTCATGGCCACTTGGGTGGGGGGGGGGGGGGGGGGCAATTCTGGTGCCTGTGCTTTGTCAGTGATGATGTTGCTCAGGGTGCATTGTACAAAGTCCCTTGTATACAGAGTACACTACAACAGTCCTTTGTACACGCTGTACAGCAGTCATTTGTACACATGAAGTCTCAGTGCTGTGGTTTGCAGCAGCCGATGGACGACCTCCACATCGTTGTCCAATGCCTCCTCCAGCGCCCGCAACAACAACCAGCAGGGCTACAACAGCCGCATGCAACGGACAGTCCACGTCAGCCGGGCCCGCAGGTCAGGGGTCATTGTTGGTGCGCGACCTCTTGTGCCTGCTTCCGTTGTTCCAGAGGAACTCATTAACCAGGTGTGCATGACTATGAGAAAGAAGGTCACCTCCACGGGGGGGGGGGGGGGGGGGCGGGGGGGGGCTGGTGTCATGTTATTTACAATTGTGCTAGAAGTCTCTGTTCATGACATAATATTTTGTTTTTGTCTTTTAAAATAAGTGTTATGGCAATAGAAGATTCGACCCGGGGTGGGGGTGGGGGGGGGGGGGGGGGTAATTTATAAATACGAGTTTTATTTGTCAGTAGCAAGGGAAAATTTGTAGCAAAAATTTATCGTCATCTTTTCATATCATTTGAGCCATCTCTAAATTCTAATTTATTTTCTGTTTTGTCCCAGTGTCAAGTGGTGCTGCAGGGAAAATCCAGAAACCTGATCATCAGAGAACTCCAGCGAACGGTACGTGTCTTGTCTTGGGAATGAGCTAAGTAGGTGTGCTGATTTTCAAACAGGTAGCAATGCTCACATTTCACTGTATAGTTCATATAAAAACAAAATGCTGTATTTGTTTGTCCAAGAGTTCAGACTTTTTCTTTTTTCCTTTTTATCACAACACACACACACACACACACACACACACACACACACACACACACACACACACACTCTTTGACACACTGAAGACATCAGCAGCACCACACACAGACAAAATATCCCTTAGATATTAAGACATGCACATACGTGCACACATGCACAAAACTACCTAATGAAGGAGAGAGATAAGACAAAGATAGAACATCAGTCAGTGTCATACCATATTTTAAACATTTCTTGCAGAACCTTGACGTGAACATGGCCGTGAACAACCTCCTGAGCCGAGACGACGAAGGGGAGGGCGAGGACGAGGATAGCCAAGACTACAGCATGCCAGACGACCTCATCTCGCTGCTCGACTCTGGCATGCACGACCACCCGTCCGTCATCATCGACGCTGACACCATGTTTAACGAGGACATGTTCGGCTACTCCTCGCTGCGAAGCCGCGGCTCTGTGACACGCTCCAGACTTGGTACTTCTTTTGTGTTTAATTGTAACTCTTGTGTGTGTGTGTTTTTAAGTTTTCTGACTAGTCTGAATGATATACAAAAGCACCTCTAATGCATTTAACACTGATTCAGAATTATTCAGTGTGATGATAAAACAAATAAAGCAACCTTTTGTTTCTCTAAGAGCGGCTAAGGGTCACTTACACATTTCAGTATGTGCTTTAAAAAAACCAAGTAATAGCCAAGCTTTAAAAAAATTACAGTGTGAATGTTGAATGCATTCTGATTTCAGTAGACCGCGACCGAGAACTAGAGCGCGACAGAGAGATCTTCCGCATACGGGACCGCCGCAGACTGGAGACTTTCCGCGAAGATCTCAAGCTGGAGCGTGACAAGAATGACAGCGCTTCTTCCGACGGGTCCAAGAAAAGCGGTCAGCCGTCACAGAATCCTGTGGTGCTCGGAGAAGACCTGGAGTACTGGACGGAAAAGGTATGCAGCAAACATCAGAATGTTTTGTCAAGGTGTTTCTTGCGATCTTGAGGTAGTACTTCTGTCAACTGTTCTTGTGGATACACTAATTTTTTTTTTTTCTTTTTTCTTTTTTGCTGCCCCAACTCTTTTGCCAGTTCCAGTGGTGTTCCTCCCAGGTGATGGGTGGAATCCACTGAGGGCTCGGAAGCTGGGGCAATTTTTATTATGCGTGGTGATGGAGATGAGGATGACGGTAAGATGATGCTGTGAGGGTCTGTTTGGTTTGGAACTGCGGGACATGGCCGCATTCCACGCTTCCTGTCATAAATATCCCGGCATAAACCAGGCCCGGGAACTGCGGCACCTGCTGTGCCGGCCGTGTAATCGTCCACCTCATAAGATGCGTCATACCGAGGGAAGCACCACCAGAGTCGCACTTATGAAGTGGGTGAATCTCGGCTGTGTGGCAACAGCCTCCCCACTGGGCCCATAGCACACCCGCTCTGGGTAGGAGCCGACCTAGGAAGGAGACATCCCGCTTGCCTCGGCTGTGACTTGAACCCGGGTCTCCCGGTCCATGGACCAAAGTGCTAACCACTACACTACGGGGGCCGGTGTGGATACACTAATCAATCGGAAATAATTGATCAAGAAGTCATTTAATGAGATTAGTGCAAAAATAATGTATGTAAACTGCTGCTATTGTGCTGCTTCTCTGGTTTAGATTGAAAAAGTAGTGGTAATTTTGGCTGCTAGAGATACTTAAATATCTGTCCGTGCAGTATCTGTTGACTACAACCCCATGTTTACTAATGCTGTGGTTTTGTCAACAGGATGGTGAAACGCCTCGCTTCACGCATATTGGCGCCATGCATTCCGACCTGGTTGCCGTGGGAACCAATGGGCAGCTGTACAGCTGGAAGTGGACAGAGAACGATCCGTACAAAAGTCCAGATGTAAGTATGATGTCTGTGTTCTTGTGAACAGTTTACTTTGTGCGCTGTGCTGACAAAACCAAACCAAACAAAAAGGTCATAACAAAATTTTGCATTTACCTTACGGGACTCTCTGCCTGCGAATCCGAGAAATGTGCCCACTCTGTCTATTTTTAAGAGCAGTCTTAATATGTGCCACAAAACCTTCCAGTAATTTCCTGTGTAAGTGTAACTTGTCAGTTTCACCAGTGTACGCCTGTCCATCTTTGTAAAATGTGCACGAGTGCCGGTGAGTGATCGGTGAGTTCCTAAAGAAATGCGCCCTATACCATTTATTATTATTATTATTAACCAGATTGATGATTTTCATTAATTAATTACTATAATTAGTCCTGTTCCTGATTGAGAAAGAGAGGAGAACTCTCCAGGGCAAACAGTTACGCAGGCTTTTTTAAGAAAAATCTTTCAAGCCGACACATGAAAGGAATGGTTGGTTTTAACCTATTGAATGCCCATTCTCCAGGATGCTTGATATTTTATTTATGTTTACGCTGTTGTGTTTTGGTGCAGAACCCTCAGTGTCGACACCCGAAGGCTGCCGCCCTGGGTCTGCTCAACGAAAAAGTGGTGGGGATTGCGGTGTGCACCATCCGTTCCTCAGTCTTCACCGAGTCTGGAAAGGTACAATACTACTACTAAGAATAATGGGGCGGTCGGTGGTCTAGTGGGTAAGAGACTTGTCACCAATGCGAGAGGTCAGGGGTTTGAGTCCCACTCGGGGGCAAAGAATTTTTCCTTCTCCTATGTGGCACCGTTCATTCGGGCTGATCGTCGGGGGTTCTCTCCGGGTACTCCGGCTTCCTTCCCCTCTGCTTTGGAAATGTTCAGCCCACCAATTTGAAAAATGAATGCAATTCTAAATTCCGAAATTTAAATAGCTGAGCTGACCCTTTGCACCACGTGATTGTAATGTGTTTATGTCCAGTGTGTGAGAGAAAGCATGTGATTCACGTGAGCGTGCATGTTGGGTTCAGTTCACGGCGCTTTGAGCCGATTCATGAAATTGGGTAAAGCGCCTATACAATACTGATTATTATTATTTAAAGGTAGAAAAACATTCAAGAATAATAAATAAATAATTGTGTATTGATACAGGCACTCTGCGTGTATTTTTAGCTGAGTGTATGGTACTGATTTCAGACCCAGCTGAACTGAACCCTACATCTGTGAATCCAGAAGTAGATTTCATCTTTGCCCAGGATTTTCAGCTTTTCAGTTGATTACTGGCTGCTTTTTTTTTTTTTCTTTTTTTTTCAGGGGTTCCCCCCACCCCCATTTTTTTTCAGTCACTTTATGTTGAAAGTCCCATATTAACAAGCACCTGGATAAAGTGTCTTTGCAAGGAAAATGTACCGGTTGTGCAAACTTTCTCCAAATCAGGACATGGTGACGTGTGCAACTTGCTTACTGAATATGAAACCAACACTTCTAAAAGCATTCATCAGTTCTGTTGCTTCTTTTCCGTTACCTAGGTAGCGACATGGCTGGACGAGGCTCTGTCATGCGTGTCCAGCAAGTTGGAACACACAGCTCAGATGTTCGCCGAGTTTCAGACAGATCGCATCGCTGCTCTCCACGTCTGCCCTCTGTACACGTGCGCTCAGTTGGACAGTGGCGCTCTCTACTGGTGGTATGTTGATTACATCCATAATTGTTTCATTTGCTGGTGAAAAGCTTAAGCTTCAGGCAAGGTAGTTATAAATCTACAGGTATATATGAGGCATGGTCAGTTGATAGAGAAGTTCTATAAGTAGATTAAAGGATCCCCCCCCCCCCCCCCCCCCCAAAAAAAAAAAAAAAAAAGACAGAAGATATGGTTGTAAATTTCCCCACTTTTTGGCTATCTGTACAAAAAAAGGCAGCAAAGATTATGACGGACTGCAGTCATCCGCTCTGGCACGTTTTCGACGCGCTGGTGATAGAGCGAAGCGGCCGCCTCAGGGCCCCCCTAGTTAAAACCACTCGCTATGCGAACTCTTTTATACCCTCGGCCGTTCGCTCGATCAACAGAGTCGGACATCATACAGATAGTCTGTGACTGCGGGGTGTGTGTGTGTGTGTGTGTTGAGGGGGGGGGGGGGGGGGGGGGTGTATAATATATATAGTCTGTGATATACATGATAATTAATGTGATGTGTGTTATGGTGATAATTTGTTTTTTATGTTTTAAGAACTCTTTTATGTCCTGTTTGTATGTTACCGGCAGACATTTAATTTCCCGGAAGGGATTAATAAAGTATTGATTGATTGATTGATATAGGCCTTCGACAGGTGCTTTATTGTTGCAGATAATTATGGTGGGTGGAGTTCATTTATCAGAAGAACAAAGTTGCATCTGCACATGTATGAAAATTGTACAGTAAATAATCTGAGATGGCAGATAAGTCGATTTTTCTTTCTGGGACCGAAAATTAGGGTAATGTTTTTCTCTGTTTGCTTTTGAAAGGGGTGTGATGCCCTTCGCCCAGCGCAAGAAAATGCTGGAGAGGAACCGGTCACGCAAGAAGAAATCCAAGGACTCGTCAGCCACATCAGAAATTGTCGCTGGATCCACGGTAAGGCTTAAAATCAGAATATCAGACATCTACCTGTGGATGTTGATAAATTTTATTGTAAAAAACTTAGAATTATTCTGATGTTTATCTTCCACTTACGGAATAGCTCTATTTTGTCCCTGAAATCACATGAAATGAACAGTCCATCCTAGAACTACGGATGTCTGCTGCGCGTCCTTGAAAATTAAAAAAAAAAAAATCAACACATGTTTCAGTCTCTGTCACAGTAATTGACCTTATCTCTCTTGGACACGACAAACTGCATGGCGGAGCGCAAAAAGGGACATAATCCATACAGGTCTTTTCGACAAGATGGCTGCCATTATGTGTGCACAAAGCTTATCCCCAAAGTGTGTCTCCTTTTAATGACAGTTAGACAAAACCAAGTCATCCGACTAAGCTGTTTGAGATAAATTTATTTATACATAGTGTGATTTTATGCAGATGAGCCAACACGGTGATCAAAATTGTGTCTGAAGCTTGGTTGATGTACTGTTGGTGTGGTCCCAGACCTGCCTACCCTACGCATTGACCATAGAAAACTAAGTAATTTTGGGCTTACTACGCAACTATGCATTTAATTGCCCCACTACGCAATTTTGTTTCCTAAATCTACGTGATCAAGTTAGCAGTTAGCTTTTCGTCAAATCCGATCTGAACTTTTGCTCGCACCGATCCAGCTTTTTGAACGAGCCTCATTCAAAGTTTAACAATGTATAAGTACCCGGTAGAAAGAAATTTGGCTAAAACAAAAAAAAACACAAAAAAACCCCATAGATATTATGGTAGTACACTGTAACCAGTTGAATCAAACAAGCCAAAGAATAGAATAGTTGATTTGTAGCTTAAGCAACAAGCTGGCAAGTGGCAAGTGGCACATTTCGGTTGGGATACGTTAGCCGGGACTACTCATTTGGCCAGGAAACTACTCATTTGGTTTTTGGCACTACTCATGTCGTGTTTGGTGGGTAGGCAGGTCTGTGGTCCTGAAAGTTGTGCTGTGTTCTGGATCTTCAAGTTTTGTGTCCTGGAAATGTGTTAATTGCAGGGTAGGCATGCCTGCTGTTGTAACACTAGAGACTAACTGTAATGGTTGATTGTTGTCTTTAGGTCTGCTTGAGGAGCACCCCGCTCTATCATGCTGGTGCCATGGCGTTTGCCTATGTGAATGGAGTCCCGAAGGTCGGTCACCTGGTGGATGCAGCATGGTTGTTGAGTGATAGCTGTCGTTTCCGTCTCAAGACTGCCGCAACGTAAGTCCTAGTCAAAGAGTGGTGGTTGTCTGTGTTTGTCCGATCTTCTTACTGTCTGCCTCTGTCTCTCTTGGTGTAAGTGTTTGTGTGTGGTGGGGGGGGGGGGGGGGGAGAGAGAGAGAGAGAGAGAACTTGTATTAATGTATTTGCGTATAGGTCTTTTCTGGCATTTGACAGATGAACTTTTTTGTTTTTGTTTTGTTTTGGTACTTTTCCTTTTCTGCTATGATGAATATTCCATCTCCTTGACAGCAAACAATGATTAGCTCTGTTTCAGGCAAAACTTTCCGGCAGATGAGAACAACCTTGTTGCTTCTTCATGCTTAGTTTGTAATGAGATTCATCCACTAACTGTTGTATGTTGACAGCGAGAACAAGAGCGAGACGAAAGCTGAGGCAAAGAGCAGCAGTGAGACGAAGACGGACATGCCACCTCCATCCCCAGCCTCGTCCGTGTGCAGCGATCACAGCAGTGCTTCGGTTCCTGTCTCTCTCAGTGAGTCAGAAGGAGCTAGTTACGTGCTGTAGGGTCAGGCTCACTTTGGTAGAATTATCTTGAGGGAATTAGCTTCTCCAAGCGGGAATGAGCAAGTACAGTAGAAACTTGATTGAGCGACATCTTGAACGAGCGACCGTTTTTCGTTCACGACCGTTTTCGCCCGGCACGGACGGTTTTTCTTCTTTATTGCATCTCCAACGACCGACCAACTGCAGTACGCGACTTAAGACCGCTGTTCTGCTTGCAAAACGACCCCGCGTCTGTTGTGGGCGGCCACAACTGGCTTAGTTGGCGCTTCACACTTCGCCGGCAGCCGATTTACCTTCCACCGCCCAGGGCACTTGGGCTGACACTACCCGCGACCCGGCGCTTGGACCCACCCCCTACTGTGCACGCGTGACCTCGGACAAAGACAGGGCAATTAGCGCGTCGCCCCCTAAACACAACTGCAGTTATGCGGGTTGTGATCACCTCATCCGCCAGTTCCGACACCCTTAACACCTGTCAACTCACTGACCATTATTTCCACAAGACGCCCTATCACGGGCATGTCAGTGTGTGTGTGTGAAGGTGTTTCTTTGTGTGCCAGTGCGTATGAGCGAATTAAGGCGGATAGTTGATAGGTATGGTGTGGTTCCTAATCCTCCTTGTTTTTGTGTTGTTTTGACAAGAAAGAAAACGGAAACTGCCGCTAGGAATTCAGTCGGACTAAACTCAGCGATTTGACACTTAGCAAACCTGCAACACCGGGATGTCAGTCAGTGTACGTCGTTTGTACTCATGTGGGTGAGAGCGCGCGCGCGCGTGTGTGTGTGTGTGTGTGTGTATGTGACTGCCACCGTGACGGTGAGAGAGAGAGAGAGGCTGTGATGCCGCTGGGAATTCAACCGGACTAAACTCGGTGATTTGACACTTAGCAAACTGGCAGCGCCGGGATATCAGTGCACATCGTTAGGACGTGACACGTGTGGGTGCGAGCGCGCGCGCGCGTGCGTGCGTGTGTGTCACTGCCACCGTGACGGTGAGAGAGAGAGAGAAAGAGATGGAGAGACAGAGGCTGTGATGCCGCTGGGAATTCAACCGGACTGAACTCAGCGATTTGACACTTAGCAAACTTGCAACGCCGGGATGTCGGTCAGTGTTCGTCGTTTTTACATGTGTGGGTGCGCGCGCGCGCGCGCGTGTGTGTGTGTGTGTGTGTGTGTGTGTGTGTGTGTGTGTGTGTGTGTGTGTGTGTGTGTGTGTGTGTGTGTGACTGCCACCGTGACGGTGAGAGAGAGATGGAGAGAGAGAGGCTGTGATGCCGCTGGGAATTCAACCGGACTAAACTCGGTGATTTGACACTTAGCAAACTGGCAGCGCCGGGATATCAGTGCACATCGTTAGGACGTGACACGTGTGGGTGCGAGCGCGCGCGCGCGCGTGCGTGCGTGTGTGTCACTGCCACCGTGACGGTGAGAGAGAGAGAGAAAGAGATGGAGAGACAGAGGCTGTGATGCCGCTGGGAATTCAACCGGACTGAACTCAGCGATTTGACACTTAGCAAACCTGCAACGCCGGGATGTCGGTCAGTGTTCGTCGTTTTTACACGTGTGGGTGCGCGCGCGCGCGTGTGTGTGTGTGTGTGTGTGTGTGTGTGTGTGTGTGACTGCCACCGTGACGGTGAGAGAGAGATGGAGAGAGAGAGGCTGTGATGCCGCTGGGAATTCAACCGGACTAAACTCGGTGATTTGACACTTAGCAAACTGGCAGCGCCGGGATATCAGTGCACATCGTTAGGACGTGACACGTGTGGGTGCGAGCGCGCGCGCGCGTGCATGCGTGTGTGTCACTGCCACCGTGACGGTGAGAGAGAGAGAGAAAGAGATGGAGAGACAGAGGCTGTGATGCCGCTGGGAATTCAACCGGACTGAACTCAGCGATTTGACACTTAGCAAACCTGCAACGCCGGGATGTCGGTCAGTGTTCGTCGTTTTTACACGTGTGGGTGCGTGCGCGCGCGCGCGCGTGTGTGTGTGTGTGTGTGTGTGTGTGTGTGTGTGTGTGTGTGTGTGTGTGTGTGTGTGTGACTGCCACCGTGACGGTGAGAGAGAGATGGAGAGAGAGAGGCTGTGATGCCGCAGGGAATTCAACCGGACTAAACTCGGTGATTTGACACTTAGCAAACTGCACATTGTTAGGACACGTTATCCGTCGCTCAAATTTAGGTAAAGCCGCACAACCTTGATTACTAAAAGACTCCACAGAAACACCAGACTCTGATGCTGAGTCACATTAAAATTTATGCCATTATCTGTACGGTTGATATGCGCTCCCGGGGAGGGGTCCGGACACTACCGCGAGTGTCTGTGGCTTGGGCGACCAACTGCCGTTAACGACCGTTTCTGTCCGGTCCCATGGGTAGTCGCTCAAAAGAGGCTCTACTGTAACATGAAGAGCCTGAGGTCAATCACAAACCCACAAATCACTTGGCACTTTAAAGAACACTGGTGGGTTGGGACTGTTTGCTGATCAAACTGTAATTTGATACGAGGCACTTGCTGGTTAGGTACTGATTTGTTACTAACTCCCACTGCGTCAAAGTTCGTTTTGACTGTGACGTTGCCACCATCTAGTCTCTGCCACAGTTTGGAAAATTGGCGGAATAGCGTCATGAATCTCCCTTTGTCCTTTTTCGTGTCTTTGGCAAGACAGATTTCTACGCTGCAATAAAATCTGTTACAACACGCTGAAGATGTACGACTAAATAATTGATGATGAAACTGGGCTGACATTTCCCTAGAATTACCTTGCGGATGTGATCAATCATTGACGTAATGCTTCAGTTCCAGTTTGGTTGCTTCGCGTGTTTTTGCGGCAGAGAGGTTTTGGCTGCCTACAAGTCGTGCTCACAGTGCACTGACAGGAGGCGGATGGACCTACTTGCGCGTAGTGATTATCAGTTGTGGCAGAGATGAGAGTTGAAATTGGCACGTGCAGTTTGACGCCACGTATCAAACCACGTACAGCTTGCGAATCGCCCTTCCCACTGCAGGTGGTTAACTTTCTCCTTATACCTTTATGTTTAACTCTTTGTGTTGATGTTGCAGAGCGAAAGAAAGGGGCACAAACTCCCTCCAAGGAGGAAGATAAGAAGGGGGAGGAGGAGCGATGGCCGCTGAGGAACGTTGTGTTCATTGAGGACTCGCGTACTGTGCAGACAGGGAAAGTCTTAAAGGTACAGTAATCGTCGGCACCAAGCTGGTGAAATCTGATCTGGCCTGGTGGAATCTTACCTGACTGGAACTTCTTTCACTTGTGTCTGGAATCCTGGTTTCCTTGCATGTGTGCTCGCCTCCACAGCAGCCAAGTTGCCACCCCACATTACAAAACCACAAAAAAACAAGAGCAAAATGCCACCAACGGTAGCAAAAACAAATAGGCCACAAAAGATGGCAATTTCTTGTTTACTTGCTTGAATCTGTGTCACTGCAGTGGTAACAATAGAGGCGACGTAAGATGTGTAGGTTTCACTGCCAGTGTTAGTAACTTGCTTCCTCACTGTATCTGTTGTTTCATTTCAGATTGACGGAGCGTATGCAGCCGTCCGCTTCCCCCAGGCTCGTGATGGTGACACTGGAACGTCCAGAGACGAGTCAACAACCTCGCTCCTTCAGGACTGCAGGCTTCTGAGAAAGGACGATCTACAGGTGTTTATCACTAGATAACTACTTTTTTTGTTTTTATAGCCGTACACTTATGGTTGATTTCGCTAAGCAACATGCATTTCATCTTTCACATGTTATTTACCTGCAGTAAGACGGTTAAAGAAGTGTGTTACAGTGGAGACTCAAAGGTCAGCACAAATGGGCGGCATATTTCACATTTCATCTGAAATCACAGAATTTACTCAGAATTCCTGTTGTAACATTTAAAAAAAAAAAAAAAAAAAGGTTCAGATGAAAAAAAAATGCTAACATCACAAACTTCATGGAAGCCGTATACCCGAGCAACCAGCCACTTGTTACCTGGAAGCTCTTAGGGCAGTTGAAAGACAGCAGTTTGAATTTTTTCTGATTAGATAAAAAAAAAAAATAGGCTCACTTTAGAGAGGTCTATACATCAGTGCATTAATTTGCCACCTCCATTTACAGGTTGTGAAGGGTGTGAGTGCCCCCAGGAATCCAGACTGTTTCCAGAAAGTTCCAAAGAAAGTCAACATCGTAGAGTCGGGGCAGGTGCTGGCAGTGTCCGTGGACTGCGACAGTGAGTTTTTCTTCACACTCTTTATGTTTTCGTCTGAGACTTCGGTCACACAAATATTTTACCCAGATTTTCCTTCAGCGGGTTGTGTGGGGTCGTATTTTTGTCTGCTGTTTCGTTTTTACGTTCAGAGGTTAGTGGTATGTATTTGAAATCATCTCTGTCAGGATATCAGCATCTTCATGGAATGTTGGTGGTACCTCCATGTGGAGAAGAGTGCAGGAGAAGGATACAGTGCATGCTATCCTCGTCTGCATCATTCTCACAATCCAGTTACACCAAAATTCCACATTGCTGTGTACACTTCAACTTCAGTATGAAGCATGGCAATATGTTTGTGAATAGACAGGAATAGACGCTTCCACTCGGCACGCCCTGAGGCCAAAGTCCCGCCCGTTTACTCCGCCATGTATTTGTAAGCACAGTACATCCATGGTGTCATTTCATGGAAAAAGGGGGTGGTTTCAGGATAAAAGGGAGCGATGTAATGGTCATTTTCCTCAACTGACGTCACTGGCCTTACTGCTTTCTTTCCACGTTTCAGTCATATCAAACTACATGTGCTTCCCTCCTCGTATTGTCTGGCAAGAAAGTTTGCCAGACCATACCAAGTGCTGTGCTGATTATGCCGTGGCACACGATTGGCTAGATTCTGGGTGCTTGCCCCTTTACATGGACAAGAGTGGAGTTGTCTGTTGGTGACAGTGCAGTCAAATTCTTTAGCAGCTAGTCCGCATGTTTCCCTCAGTATGTCTGATAAAAGTTCAAAAGTAGGATATGAACATGTGTAAATTGCAGACCTGATCAATGTTTTTCGTTCCTCTCTGAGCAGACATCCATGCTGTGGTCCAGGCAGGATCTCACCTCAGTTACGTGGTGCACAACCTGAGCCGAGGCAAGCTCGACCAGAATTCTGTGTTCCCCACCGACGCCCAGTCCTTCCTTGGCACGCGACGTGCCCCCGTCACTCTGCGGACCACCACGGAGGTATGAAGGACTCACGAGAGATGCCAAGTTATGATATGTGAATTTGCTAGTGGCTTTTTGTTCCAGTATACAGTTTATTACTAGAGCACCGACTCCAGTTACCTAGGTTGTATGTGCTCGGCCTTGGTTTTTTTATTCATTCGTGTTTTAATCATCTCTGCCTGTCCTTTATCATTTTACTTGTGTTATCAGGTCTTAGTCTGTGCTCGTTTACTTTTTTAGTTGTTCTCACGTAGTGTACGTTGAAAGAATGTGTCATTTTATGTTTTTTTTTACTTCATTTCTAGATTGTAAGGCACCTAGAGCTTGTTTCTGAGGATAGGCGCCCCATTATAATTATTATTACCGTTGCCAACCACATGCCCAGACCCTGGTGCTGATGCGTGAGGGTGCTTGTCACCACCATATTTCTCTCAAGTGTTAGTAGATGTTTTCTGATCTCTCAGTAAAAACATTGTTTGTAGGAGCCAACCCCAGTGTCACTGTGTGATGGAAACGGTGCGTTGTATCCCATCGCCAAAGACTGTAATGAGAACATCCGTGACCCGCTGTGGCTCGACCTTCCACCCGTGTCCTGCCTAGCCATGCGTGTCTGCCACCTGCCCGCGATCCCCATCAGCCAGAAAAACAGGACAGCGGTCATGCTTCTGGCGGTGCAGGTACGTGTGAACAACGCAGTTGAGTGGGTGGAGAGGTTTTGGGGAAGAGAAATCCGTGTACAAAATCTCTTGCCAGAGTGGACCTGCATCATGAGTAAATTACCATTGTTGTTTTGTGCTGTAATGTATGTCTTTTTATGTGGATTTTGGATGTACATATATTTTGTGTCCCAGATCTTTGAACAAGCTAGCCTGTATGTCATCCGGCGTCATTGTTTGCAGATCATGTGATATTCTTTTTGTTTCAGCACCAACGTCTGATGCCGCACATTCTTCGTTGTGACCTAGACCACGTGAAAAGCATCGTAAACACACTGGAAGAAGACACAAGTAAGGAATTCGTGTTTGTTTTCTTTACGTTTTTTTTGGGGGGGTGGGGGGGGGGGGGATGCTTTTTCTTTCCTGTTTGTGTATATTTTTTCCTTTTTGTTTTGGCATAACCCTAGCAAAGTAAAGTTAAAAACATTGTTTTGGGTTGGGGTTTTTTTTTTTTTGGAGGGGGGGGGGGGGTGGTTTGCAGACTTGATTTCATTTAATTTTAAAACATTTCGCTGATTGCATGTTTTCAATATGTTTTGTGTGGTTTGAGATCCCTGACGAAAGGACTGCATGCACCAAGAGACGTTGACATTATCGGGTCTTCTTATCTGTAGCAGCTGTAGAAGGAAAATGCCCTGGATGACCGTAAAAGTGTAGGACTTGTCCTGAATGTCGTCCATTATGGCGTAGAAAGGATCGGACATACGTTCGCCTTAGTAAGAAAGTAATGGGACATTTAAGAAATTCATCAGCCTGTGACCGATGTCTGACACAAATATGACGCCTTGTGTGACATACTTATGCATTTGCACCAGTAGCATCATACAGGGCTTAAGATCTTCCACCTTTTTGAAGATTTCCACCTTTGGCTACGAATTTTCCTCCCCCTAAAAAGTGTTTCCTCCTTTGAAGCACCTAAAATCAATGCTAAAACACACCAAATTGTACAAATTTAGTCTAGTTCTAAAATCTTACCTCCAAAAGAAGTGTTTCTTTCTTTGAAGCACCTACCATCTTGCTAAAACGCACTAAATTGCACAGATTTTTTTTTTTTTTTTTTTGCTGCCCCAACTCTTTTGCCAGTTCCAGTGGTGTTCCTCCCAGGTCATGGGTGGAATCCACGGAGGGCTCAAAAGCTGGGGCAGTTTTTATTAATACATGATGATGGAGATGAGGATGATGGTAAGATGATGCTATGGAGGTCCTTGTGGTTTGGAACTGCGGAACAGGGCCGCATTCCAGGCTTCCTGTCATAAATATCCCGGCATTAACCAGGCACGGGAAGTACGGCACCTGCGGTGCCGGCCGTGTAATCATCCACATCATGAGACGTGTTATACCAAGGGAAGCACCCCCAAAGTCGCACCCGTGAAGTGGGTGAATCTCGGCTGTGTGGCAACAGCCTCCCCATCGGGCCCATAGCACGCCCGCTCTGGGTATGAGCCGACCTAGGTAGGAAAAATCCCGCTTGCCTCGGCTGGACCTCGAACCCGTGGTCCGAACTGCTAACCACTACACTACGGGGGCCTGTCAAATTGCACAGATTTTAGTCCAATTTGTTTTTTAAATTCCGGGGGAGCATGGCCCTAGACGCATGACGCAGTTTTTTTGTTTTTTTTTGGCAGACGCGTGCTCACGGCTTTGCAAGTGCGTCGCTGAACGCTGCTCACTTTTCCTCCTGTTGCATCATGGAGCATTTTAAGCCCTGATAGTCATGTGATCTGAGCTGTAGGTTTGGGCCCTGCCCAGATTTGCGTTTTGACGGTGCTGTTATCTCGCTCTTGCTTTTTGTCCAGAAACTGGGACAGTGAGCAGGGGGCTGCAGGAGGTACTGAGGGAACACTGCGACGGCAACCGCAACATCATCCACATGGCCGTCAACACCTGTATACCCACCTCCAACAAGGACTATGATTCAGGTAGGCCAGTGCTGTCGTTTATTGTATACCTCATGTGATGTTTTTATAAGGGAAAAAAGGCAAATTCGTACTAACCAAAAAAAAAAAAAAAAAAAAAGAGTTTCTAAGCTCAACAGGGAGAACAACTAGAAGTAACAAAGTATGACACATTTCAGGTTTATGTTTTGTATTTGTTACTGTTTGTCTTGATGATGGCACAACGCCGAAATGTAGACATGTTGACTGTGGGGGGGGGGGGTATTAATTTGAGTTGGCTAGTCAGCAGGAAGCTGTTATCTTGGATGGTTGCTGAATCATGAGGCTTGGTGCCCTTTGGCGAGTCACATCTTACGTTTTGTGGGTTGATGCCGGAGCAGGGTCTACACTCTGTCACACATATGATGGTTGTGTTTCAAAAATTCAACCCTATTGTTTTTCCAGAGCCCAGTCTCATCGGCGGTAACTCCTTCAGTTCCACGCTGGATGCGGTCAGCAGTGCTGTGGATGCCCTGACCTCGATCCAGCGAAACGAGGAATCAGCCAGTCGCAGGTAGGTCACGCGTCGCCAGATATGCGGTCACTTTTGTAGGTATTGTTAGATTATGTTCTGTTCTCAGTCAGTGTCCTCTTATACAATCTGATGTAAATAAAACTGAGATATGTCAGTTAATTTCAGCTACTCTGTAAATAGACGAGAGGATGTTGTTTTTGGAGTGGGAAATGGTAGCAGCTAAAAATTCACAACAAAGTCAGATAAAACTGGAAACTTAGTGTTTGGTTACAGACCGTGTCGATGAACAGCACCGACGGTATGCTTTAGACGGATGGATGGGTGAGAGGTTAATTGATTGACTGATTGACTGACTGATAGACTGATAATGATTGATGGATTGTAACAGAACTTTTAGTGCAACACATGCTGTGTTGTCTTCCAGCACGATGACAGTGCGAGAGCTGATCCGCCGAGCGTCGTCCGCAGCGCGCGGAGTGAGTGGTTTGGACGTGAGGGATTTGGACAGAGAGGAGCCGGGCATCTCTATACCCCCCATCCACTGGCCATCAGAACCCCCTCCATCTTATGACTCCATTCACTCGGGTAAGTCGTCATGATAAAAATGGTCTGTGTGTGAATGCCTTGGAGCTGGCTAGTTGCTAAGTTGTACAGAAACATACCCAGGTGTACAAAAATTATTTCCACAGTTTCACGTGGACTCTCTCTCTCAGTGTAAAACAAATTAAGAAAACGCTTCAGAATTTTCAATCAAACATGAAGACAGTAGGCAAATACTCTTTCAGTTCGTTAACCCCATGTAAAAATTTATCTACCCTTTTCTGTCAACCTTCTAATAGTTAGCTGTTGTTGGTTTTGCGCTTTTCTGTTATGCTGATTTGGTTTTCATGGTCTTTACCTCTGGTGTATTTGCTGTATTACTGAGAGGTTTAGTAAAAGTGATGATATGAAGTAGAGGTGTGTGTGCGTGGTGTGTGTACATGCGTGAGCATGCTTGTTAGCTTAGCAAGTCCCTTTCTGAGCTCGTCCCTTCATATACTCCACCCCGCACTCTTCGTTCCTCATCTCAGTCCCGCTTGTCCATTCCTGGGTTTCATGATGACACAGCCAAGAAGCTCGCTCCTTCAAATGTTCTGCCCACATGTTCTGTGGAATGTCAGCCACCCTACTTGAAATCCAGCTCCTCCACCGAGTCTTTCAGCAGCCACCCAAAGACCCATCTTTTCTCAGTTCTGAAGCAGGGCCTCCCCCCCTCCCTTTTCCACTTCCCCCGCGCTACGAGCATGCTGCGCATGTAGTGTTTTTCAGCGCGTTTAAGACATCATCATCATCATCATCATCATCAGAGTAACACTAGATTCACAGTCATTATTTTCAAAAAAGTTTTATGGGCCTTGCCAACTTAGAAAATTGTCTACAACATGGCAATACGTTTTACTTCTTTTCCTACAGACACGGGCGTGTCAGGCCTGTCCAGCAGTCTGGGTGGGTCCAGCGGGGCGGGGCCAAGCGGGGGGAGTGGCTCCAGCGGGCCGGAGATGAGCACCCTGGGGGCGTCGGCCGTCAAACTGGAGGACAAGGAGAGACGTACGGTTGGGCTGCAGATTCTGCAGCTGCTGTTGGACTCGCGGGCTTTCCAGCCTCACATACAGGCGCTGCTGACAGCCAGGTATGTTGGTGTTGCCTGGCTAACATTCCCAGCTTCATTCCTTTGGATAAGAGGATTCAGGGGAATCTTCACCCGTGGACGGATTTTCACCTTTGGCTCAAAATTTTTCTCCTCCGAAAAAAGGGTGTATCCTCTAAAGCACGTTAAAAAAAAATTTCTTCCAAAAAAGAGGTTTTCTCCTCTGAAGCACTTAAATTCATGCCAAAATGAACCAGATTTCACAGATTTTTAGTCTATTTTTTATTTTAAACAAATTCCAGGGGATCATGCTCCTGGACACCCATAGCATATTGTAGACACGTGCACGTGACTTTGCCACTTCGTCACTAAATTGTTATACACTTTTTCCTCTGGATCTTGGACCATTTTGAGCTCTCGGGATTGCGTGTGTGAAGTACTGTACCCTTGTGGGCAGCCACATTCCAGCTTCTGAGGAATTTATTTCTGTTGCCAGAGAGTGTTGGCTGTTACGTTAGGAGCTGTTCATAATCACAATACCAGTAGTAGCAATACGAATATTTTGCTGTAGTTTAGCCGTTCTATCCTTCAGGTTTCATTCTTTTTTTGAGAAGTCACAGTCTGTTTCTGTACGTAACCCTATTGATGCTTTGGCATACAGTGTGTTAAATTGTTTTGGCCTGAAAAAACATTGAATCATTTAGAATTGGATATTGCTCTGGCTTTTCTGACAGCAGGTCCCATGGAACTTTTCGTTACTTCTCCCTTTGGTACTCGCTGCCTTAAGGAATCTTTGCCCCTTACAATGTAGTGTGTATTTTCTCCTTTCTTTTCTTCCACAGGAATGCTGAGGGTTGCACCGCTTTCATGCAAGCAGTGTGTGGCCGCGCGTACCCAGCGGCCCTGGCCATCTTGTCTGCTGCGCTGAAAATTGCGGCTCGCGGGGATCGTGGGGAGACGGATCGGACTGTGTTGATGACGATGTTGTATCCTTCGGGATCCAGTCTAGACAACTCTCCCCTTCATATCTTGTGTGCCAATGACACGTGCAGTTTTACCTGGACCGGAGCAGAACACATTAACCAGGTAAGGGAGATTAGGAATGTTGGAGGTGGATTAAAAAAAAGAAAAAACTCTCTTCCTACGTGATTCAAGCATAATAAGTGATAGAAGTTCAGTGAACGCAGAAGTAGGGAAGAAAAGATTTAAAAAAAAAGAAAAAAAAAAGCAAGCCTAAGGTAGAACAACAACTCTACTGCTTGCTGATGTCATCTTCTATAACGTCAGACATTTAGCTGCAATTTCTGCGCTGTAAACAGTAGCAGAATTGTGTGACGCAAAGTTGGACTGAACTTAATTTGTATTGAATCCTGTCTTTTGACTGCAGATACATTACCGTGTCACACAAATATCGGTATCTGAGCGCCTACAGTACTGGAAACACTGGTATACATGTATGTGTGTGTATTACAGGACATCTTCGAGTGCAAGACGTGCGGACTGACAGGAACACTGTGCTGCTGTACGGAATGTGCCCGCGTTTGCCACAAGGGTCACGAGTGCAAGTAAGTCTTTCCGGATCTATCCAGCCATGGCCTTTTCTCTGCTTTGTGTCTGTCTGACTTTTCTGTATTAGCAGCCTAACTGTGTGAGCTTAGGAATAAGTCACCAGTGGTGAGATAAGTTTTTGGCTGTCGGTACCAGTGGTGAGATAAGTTTTCGGCTGTCCGTACTTTTCAACCACAGTTCAAAATCTGGGAAAGTTAGTTAGGAAAAAAATCTTACTTTTCAACCAGGCACCAGAATCTGTCCCTAAGTTTTCATCCAGACCAGTAAAACTATGAAGCAACATGAACATAATGCCAAATGTCCAGAAAAAGAGGATATGGTGAATAAATGTTAGGTAAGGCTTACAACACTTTTTGCGCACTTTAAGGCCCTCTGATGCAAGATACTGTTTCCAAGGTACTGTATAGCCAAGCAGCATTGTTATGAGCCCCACCTGTACACATGGTGCTCAGTGAAGATGGTCAGACATTGAAACTGAAACTGAATGGTTTTGCTCAGTGGTATTTCAAACTCTTGAGAGCCAACTTACATACTTGTATTGTCTTCACACCTCTGTAAGTTTGTTTCATTCTTGTTTCAGGCTGAAGAAGACGGCTCCCACAGCGTACTGCGACTGCTGGGAGAAGTGCAAGTGTAAGGCGTTGGTGGCTGGACTACAGAGTGCGCGCTTCACGCTGCTCAACAAGCTACTGGCGGAGACCGACCTCGTCACCATGCCCAACAGCAGGTATATATATGACTAAGGAACCATCGGCCCAAGACTTAGATCCCCACATGTAATGCCATATGGGGCAGCCTAGCCTCATTTTTGAAGACATACATGTCAGTACCATGGCAGTAGTTTACTTTTGGGTACCAGGAGAGGCTACTTAATGCCTTGAAAGATGTTGAAATTTGTTTTCTTAAGTAAGGTGTTCCCCCATGGTTCTCCAGCAGGGTGCTACTTCTGCACCCCAGCCTTGGTTTCAGTCTTTTTTCCCCTCAGCAATTCCCTAGAGTATCTGTGGACAGTACCTGCTCAACCCTACAGCCAGTCAAGCGGTGTTATTTCTCAGTCCTCCAAGATGGCAACACGGGCATATTTTACATTTTCCAAGTCTGAAGTACTCTTTGAAATGGTAACAGTTTTTCACTGATTTGATTTTGATTTGACAAAATATACCTTTAAATTTAGCTGCACAGTATGAGAAATGTTTGGTGTGTGTTTGGTCTTATTTTTACTCCTTCATCTAACTCATGTATTTCCTGGAGTTTCTGTATAAAAAAAAAAGGAGAAGAACGAAAAGAAACTGCTTTGGAAATGTTCAGCCCACCAAATTTGAAAAATAAATGCAATTCTAAATTTCGACATTTAAATAGCTGAGCTGGCCCTTCGCACCACGTGATTGTAATGTGTTTATGTCCAGTGTGTGAGAGAATGCGTGTGATTCACGTGAGCGTGCGTGTTGGGTTCAGTTCGCGGCGCTTTGAGCCGATTCAGGGTAAAGCGCCTATACAATACTCATTATTATTATTATTATTATTATTATTAAGTCCTTTGTTCTCAGAAGTTTTGGGGAACGTTGCTTGCACAAAGGTACTGACTAGCTGACATGTATTTTACATGAAAACAATGTGTGGTACATTTCAGAGGCGAGAATATCCTGCTGTTCCTGGTGCAGACGGTGGGGCGCCAGTTGGTGGAACAGCGACAGCATCGCCCGTCCCGGTCACGCCTCACTTCTTCCCGCAAAGCTCAGATCGCTGATGGTGGGTCCTTATTGAATTTTTTTAGGAATTTTATTATTATTATTATTATTTAAAAAAAAAATAATTATTGCCTTTTTCAGGAAATTCAGGTTGCTGGCCAGTCCATCGCTAATTTAATATATAGTTTACTAGCGCCTACCATATATCGAACCATATGCAGCTCGCAAATCATCCCCACCCACTGGTGGGATTAACTTCGTATATTGACATCGTCATGAAATTGTGCAGACTATTGTTCAGATACACAGGGGAACGAGGAGCACGGAGAATATGCCTGCGTTTCTGAAAAGAAGTCTGTTTCATTTTCAGACCTGGAGATGCCAGAGCATGACCTTGAGCCGCCACGCTTCAGCAGACGTGCGCTGGAGCGTATCCTGAACGACTGGACAGCTGTCAGGGCGATGATCTTCAGTGGTCAGAAGCAGACTGGGTAGGTTTTTGTGTACGCTCAGAACAAGTATCTAGTGGACACCACGGTCACCACAAGGGTTTCAGATACTGCATAATATTGTGTCCCAAGTGACTGATTCTGATGCATGGATGAAGCACATTCGTTGAACAGTTTTTGACAGGCCTGTTGAATCTCTAACGGAGATTTGAAAGGTGTGGGTGTGGGGAGGGGAGGGGAATAACAACAAAAAGCGCAGACAAATAATGGAGTCGGGCCATGTGAGATGAGTTGTCAGCCACTTCTGGAAAGCAGGGATGTTCATTGCCTCCTTCAGTGGCACAGGAAGAGAGTGCCTCCTCCTCCTCCTCCTCCTCCTCATCATCATCATATCATCATCTTCATCATCATCACCACCACCACGACCACCACCACCATTACCACCACCATCATCATCATTGTCATAATCAGATAGAACAGAACAAGAGCTTAGTTGCCTCCCCCAAAATCAGAATGGATTAGCTTAGTTGCACAAATAGTCTTAAAACTGTGGACTAAGAAGGCTTCAGATTTCAATTTGCGCTTTCTTTTTATACAGAGGAGCAGATGCAATGTACGAGGAACAGATCTATCTGGAGAGTCAGAGCGGCACAGCCCGTCTCGACAAGTTCACCCACTCCTTGCTGACCAAGAACAACGTGGAGGTAAGACGGTAGATCAGGTGTCTTGCAGAACAAGGTAACCCCTCATCCACAGTGGTGTTAACCTTTACGGCTCGCGTCACTCTCAACAGCCGTAGGCACCAAGCCGCGAACCGATTCGCGTCATCCTAAACAGCCAGCAGCTGCATGCGCGTCAGCAGGGAAGTAGGTCACTGGCCAAGCTCGCGATGTCAAAGAGTTAAACTCGAAAGAGGTGATCACTGTCCACATTCAGTCAGTGGTGGCAGAAAGGATCATTGAAGATTTGTGGTGTGTAGGTGGGAGATAGTTTTAGTGTGACTTTGCCAGTGTGCAGTGTTCTGGGTTATCTCCTCTTCAAGCAGACTGTTTAGAGCGATGCTGGTCAGGGTTTAAACCCAGGGTTCGCTACAACAGCCACAGGGTCCATACAGGTCATAGAATCCTGGAAAAAAGTCCTGGAATTTGGAAATAGCTTTTCCAGGCCTGGAAAGTCATGAAATTATCTCAAGAGTCATGAAAAGTCATGGAATTTCGGAATTTTATGGAAGCCATTTTGAGCCCGACAGTGAAACGGTCGGCTTGGTGATTACTCACTTGACTTATTGCCAAATACCAACAAAGTGCCTTCCCATAGGGCTAATGACTAACTCTGAAGATTGGTCTTGCTGACTGCGATAACTTGGATAAGCTCATAATTTCTACCCTCACGTGTGTCAGTGTGAAAGAGAGCGAGGAAGTTGTCAAGGAAAACAGGAGAGTTGGCCTGGAAAAGTCATGGAGTTTTGAACCCGTATGGACCCTGCAGCCAGACTGGTCTGTGCTATGATACTTGAAAATCAGTTCATCTTTCCACCACCTTTACTCTAAGTCGTACGTGCAGCACAGGTTGAATCAAGGCCAAGTCTGACAGCTCAACCTATGATTAAGGATACTAGGATGGCAGGGTGGGAGAAATTTTGTAGATAGAATCGTTTGAGTTAGAGCTGTGACTCTGTATGTAGTCAGGAGTGTGTCAGACTTAGGCAGCCACGTTACTGAACAACCATCACCGCTGTCATAATTCACCATGTCTGTTTCCAAACCATAAACTGCAAGGTGGCTGATTTGCTAATGTTGCCATATTAGGTGAGGAACACGAGTGTACATTCTTGAAGCAGCCGTCACCGCTGTCATAATGCACCATCAGGGATCGATTTTTTCGCGCGCCGTGCGACTATGTCTCATATTTTGATAAAATGTCGCATAGAAATTTCACAAAATGCGTCATATGTCGCACGAACATGACATCACAAACGCACTTGACAACGCGAAGCAGAGATGCGCTGTCCGTGTCAGTCATAGAGTCTGTTACACTAATCTAATATTAGTGATGAGGCTTACTTATCCCGCTCGCCGCGCGCGCTGCCAGGAACTCTCGCTCGAAAGAGTTGCAAAAAATATTGGCGCGTTACCAGGTTTCTCAGTTCTGCGATCGAGAGGTCCTTTTCCGTTCAGAACCTGAACGTCACTGCACTTAGGAACAGGCTCTCGGCACAGACATGTGGCAGAGTGATGCGGGTGAACTTGATTGTCTCAAAGAAAATGAAAATGTCTCATAAAAATGACTGGTCAAGGAGACAATGTCTCATTGGCATATTTGAGTAAATCCATCCCTGCACCATGTCTGTTTCCAAACCATAAACTGCAAGGTGGCTGATTTGCTAATGTTGCCACATTAAGAGAGGAACACGAGATCAAAGTGTACATTCTTGACTCCATTTATTACGCGTTGATGGATGATTAAATTGATTATGTTAATATTTTCGTCAGATGTTGGACACACTGCTGACGACGATCATTCGCGAGATGCAGAATGACGGTGTCCCTGGGCGACGGGAAGAAGCCCAAACTGTCGCTCGCCGCTTTGTGCGCTCCGTGGCTCGTGTGTATGTTGTGCTGAACGTGGAAATGACTCCCAGCACGGGCAAGAAACGATGGTAAGCTTAGGCCGAATTTTGTCTTTTGAAGTCTCATCTTTTGATAGTGCTCGGTTCACAAATCGTTGTGAGCTGTTTTGGTAGTGTATGACGTTGTAACCACTTTGGCTCATGACACATGGGAGATGATCTTGTTCAAACAAAAATGGAAAGCAGCTCAAAACATGCCCCAGAAAAATTTGGACAAAGGCACGTTGTCGCCGCTTGTCACATGATAAACACGGAAATACACGTTTGCTGTTTGCACGGACTAAAAACACTCTCATGTGACATCAGCCTAGACATTAACACATTTTGTACTGCGCACCCCATGTTTTTGACTCCACTGGTACACAACCCAGACTTAATTGGTAAGAACTGAGTTAACGTTTTTTTTTTTCCTCTGAAACGTAATCTTGGATTGGAAAACGGAGTGGACCAAAGCAATACAAGATGTTTGTGTTGTATGTGTAGCGGTGAACGTTTTGAATAGGTGTTACTGTACAGTGAAATTATATTTATACTCGTCTTAGTTTTTTAAAAGTTGAAGCCCATTTCTGATGCCGTGTTGCTATGTTGGCACAGTGCCAGTTTCCCCGCTTGTCAGCCGGTCATCAAGTGTCGCCGTGCGTTCCAAGCGCTGGTGCCGATCGCCATCCAGGAGCTGTGTCACACGGCCATGTCACTCATCATCCCCGTCAGACTGGGTGTCGCCCGTCCCACGGCCCCCTTCTCGCTCGTCAGCGCCAACGTCGAAGCCGTGCAGGTAGAGAGCAAAGTCTCGTTGCTGGTAACCTGCGTGTGTGGGACCTGACTTAACTCTTAACTCTTTGACGACGGAGCACAATTTCTGACACGCGATTTCCTATAGGAAGGTCCTTGTACCGCTGCATTCCGCTCCGTTCTGTCAGTACCATACCGCTACGTTCTGCTCCGTATTTATCACTATGTGGTCTAAGGGAAGCAACTACTATTTAGTGCTCTTCTGTGTGAGAAATCAGGTTTAGTCACTTCCTGTGTTCCTCGTGGTGTTGTTTTTCTGTAAACCTTACGGTACTGAGGCTTGGCAGTAGTAGAAAACCTTATGAGTTAAGATCTCTCCAGCGTGAATATTTGTGGGTAATCAAAGATTCAGACATAGCTGTGGTTCAATACTCCCACACAGAAGAAAAAAACAAAGGTCATTTGTTTATTCATAAAGGCCTTCACTTCTTTAAAAACTGAAAAAAAGAAAGAAGACTCAACAAACATTACCATGTGGTCACTATATGAGTAGACTAGCTGCATTGTGATGTTAGCAGTGGTTAACGTACTAAATATTTCACTCTGTGATTTGCAGGGGAGTGAGGAGGTGTTCGCCATCGACCCTCTTCCCCCGCGACCTGCGTCAGTGGACAACACGCGGGACAACATCGCTCTGTTGCCTCGCAGCCCCCCTCACCCCCACCCCCAGGTGCCCACTTCCCAGGATGAGGATGAGACGGAAACAGAGGCGGTATCCGCAGATGTGAGTGGTTTATTTTATTTCATTTATTTTTAAATTTTTCCTTATTCATTCAAAGTCCTGGATTTTTTTGTTTTGTTTTTGTGGTTTTTAGTTGTTGTTGTTCTTGGTTGTTGGTTTTTTTTTTGGGGGGGGGAGGTGGGGGGGGGGGGTGTCATTACGCATCCATAATTAATTTGTTACTGCACTGAATATGCAGTTCACACAGGGTACACATGATTATATGTGATATGTCAAAACCTCAAAACAGTTGGCAAGCGCGCCTTTAGCTTTGCTGCCCCATCACTCTGGAACGCACTACCTGCCGGCCTGAGAGACCAGTCGGACATGATCATTTCAAGTCTGACTTAAAAATGCATCTGTTCCGACTGGCTTTCGACGAGGCCCACTTATCTCCTCCTGATTCAGGTGCTGTGTGTGTGTGTGTGTGTGTGTGTGTGTGTGTGTGTGTGTGTGTGTTTGCATATTTGTTGGTATGAGTGAGGGAGTACGCGCATTTGAATCACTTGGTGAGAATTTTGTGCTATATAAGTACAATTCATGATTATTATTTCAGATTGACGTGTCTGGTGCGTGTTTCAGGTGGAGGCTGGGGAAGGCATGCAGGCGGAGGAGGATCATTCTGACCACGAGGACCGACAGTCGGACCACTCTGATCGCGACAATGACCACGAGCATGACCGCGAAGCTCCACCCCCTGACAATGAGGACGGTAAGTTGCTTGCCTTGGAACTTTTTTGGAAAAAATGTGTGTGGACTGTGACACTGGGCAGCTTCACTACTTTAAAAAAAAAAAAAAAAAAAAAAAAGGTCAGGAACCGCCTTCAGTTTGACATGTTTGGAAATGCTTATGTATACAAGTGTGTTTTGATGGGTTAAGCAAATAAAAGCGACATAAAAGGGACAGACACCACTTAACTTTCACAAAGGACGGCACAGGTCAACGTTTCAGCTTTCGCCTGCTTCAGGACATAAACAAATGGGACATAACTTCGACAAACAAACAAAAGGTAACTCTGCAGACGTACTGACATACACGGCGCAGCGGTGGGCGAGAAAAGGACCAGAAAAAATAGTCAATATATCACAACACCCATCCTTTGGTGACAAAAGACCATGGACTGTGTGTGAAAAAAAAAAAAAAATGTGGGGCAGAAAAGAACAAAAAAGAATAGTAAATTACTGTTTCCTTTTCTAAACTTGTAACCACTTCGCAGTCATTACTGTTTCCTTTTCGAAACTTGTAACCACTTCGCAGTCATTACTGTTTCCTTTTCGAAACTTGTAACCACTTCGCAGTCATTACCGTTTCCTTTTCGAAAGTTGTAACCACTTCGCAGTCATTACCGTTTCCTTTTCGAAACTTGTAACCACTTCGCAGTCATTACCGTTTCCTTTTCGAAACTTGTAACCACTTCGCAGTCATTACCGTTTCCTTTTCTATTTGATGGGTTAATTTTGATCAAATGTTGAGAATTTCGCTAAAAAGTCATTAAACCGATGGCACGGTGTACCGGAAGTGGAAGTTCAAGATTTTTTTGCATTCACAGCGTGATCTAACGTCTTCTGAACACAGCCGTGGAATTTGATTAATTTATCTTTGCACATTTACAAAAATAGCGATTTCAAAACAGCGCGTAGAATTGAGGGTCCTTGACTTTTTGGCTCCCTTGTGTAACAATGGGAGTCTATGTATTAACCCTCCGTCGTCTGTGTGTGTGTGTGTGTGTGTGTGTGTGTGTATGTGTATGTGTGTGTGTCCAGAAAACTTTAACATCGTCATTTTCTTTTTGGGGGATAAGTATACTATGGAGGATGTGTGCATGAATGACCTTTGACACTTTGCTGTGTCCTGCTCACAGGACGTGACAGCGACATGGACCTTGACCTTCTGGCTGAATCAGAGAGCGACAGTGAGAGTAGTCATAGCAACCAGGACAACGTCAGCATCCAGCGTAGTGCTGTCACCGCGGCAACTGCTGGCTCTGACGCAGGTTTGAACTGATTTCTCGTTAACAAGCTGGAAAAAAAAAAGCAGATCTTACTCGTTCCTGAGCCCAAGATTCTCGTAACGGCCGTCTTCGCTGGGCTGACCTGTCGACTCGTTCATTCTCCATGCCTTCTAGACTGGGGGTGTCGGCATTGTAGTTGTTTGTGCATGGCCCCAGAAGACATGTTTACAACAAAAACACACAAGACTGTCATATTTCTCTTAGCAACTGAAAAACTGGAAATTAAAAAAAACCCAAGAAACGGCAACTTGATCTGTGCTTATAGAATATCAGTCCTGTAATTTTATTTCGTCTTAACAATATTTATTGACTTACTTGTATATTTTTTTGCGTTGGTAGGATTGGGCAGCTTGGCGCATTTTTCTGAGGATTCTGGGGAATCGTCGAACCAGGAGGATGATTATGAAAGCGACGCAGGAGACAGTGAGGAGCATGACGACGATGAGTTTGTCTACATGGACGAGCAGCTTGAGCGACGATCGACTGCGGGTAAGGGCACGCCAGGCTTATTTTCACTCATCCAGATGACGCACATTCCCGGCTGGGGTCAGATATTTTTGCTGGCCTTTTTATGTTGTTTCCATAGTAATGGAAACAACATAATAGGACGGGCTAAAATTTCCACGTTCATAGGCAAGCATCTGTGGTACAAACGCACGTCACTGCCGATCTCCCGCAGAGACGATTATGCAAGTGTAACTCTGACAATGACGTAAGAAAACCTGCGTCATCGATGCTGGCATGTATGCTGTTCCGAACGCGCTTCTTCTCCTCACTGAGTGCCGTCTGTATGGATGTGTGTGTGTGTGTGTGTGTGTGTGTGTGTGTGTGTGAATTGTGTCCGGGCCCGTTTCTTCGAAAATACTCAACCGAATGGCTTCAAATTTGGGGTATCCAAATTTATCAAAATGTTACATTAGACGATTCAAGCGTGTGATGATTGCTTAAGTGATTTGGGAGTTATCGCCCTTTTGAGACAAGTTGGTTGTCTTTCGTGTACAGGCGTAATATTTATTTAAATCACTCAATTTTTTGGCAGTAGATAGCTTGAATACGGACTCTGAATTGACTCACTACTAGAAAATGGTCGCTCTTATAGTTTTCATGTAAACCGAGCCTGAGTTGACATTGCATGTGAACCCAGTTCAGATGCCTATTTCTCCGAAAATACTGAACCGATCGATTTCAAATTTGGGGTTTCTAAATGAATCAAGATTGTTGAATAGAAGGCCCGATCCAGGTACGATTGCACACATGATTTGCGAGTTATCGCCCTTTTCAGAATAAGTGGCTTTCTGGCGTTTAAAGGCGTAATATTTACCTAAACCACTCCATTTTTTGGACATAGATAGCATGAATACGGACTCTCAACTAAGTGAAGTTTGGAGGTTGTCGCTTTTATACTTTTGGCGTAAGCCGTACCTGATGAAAGTGCTGGTGAACACACTTTAGATCTCAAAATCGCTCCTACTATACATAGATAATGAGCCTGGGGTGCCATAAAAAATATACAAAAAAATTAGAAAAATTCACTGCAGCCGTTATCGTCAGTTGACTCGAAAATTTGTACTCACAGCACATTTCCTCTGCAAGCCACACGCCTCACAAACATCGAAGAAGAGACGCACGCGCACTGACGTAAAGTAAGTGCGTCATGTTTGATTGACGTGATGCTGTTTTTTCTTGGGGGTGTCTCGCCACTTTCTTTCGGAATTCCTCTGTTTGGAGACGTGGTGTTGTATTTTACTTATGCTATGTCGCCATCATCGTGCACTCGCAGAGATGATACGGGATACAACAGACTACAACTCCAATACTTTATGAACAGAATATGCGCGGAGAACAAATTCATGAAAGAAGAAGAATCCAGAACGCTGTGCAGGGGGGCTGCTTACGTCAGATCTAGAACATTCCTCAACTTACTGGAAGGCTCGAAATCTCTCCAAGGTGACGTAATCTACTGACGTTACTGCACCAGCATGTTCTGGGATGGTCTAGAAATTATTTTGCATCGAAATGCAGTATCTTTTCGCAAGAGTCTCTACAACTTGACATGTGGAAAGCGGGAATTTCAGTGGGTTTCGTTTTTGCCACTGACTCACACTCAGAAGCATAATGCAAAGATCTTGGAAACATAAAGATAGTTCACTTACCTCCCTTTGAGGGACAACGCGTAAGAGTTGTCTGCGCGCATTAGCGCGCATCCCGCAGATCTACGCAGTTGTTTGACCCAACCCTACACTAGCCGCCGTAAAACATTTTAAGAAAATAAACAAAAACGAAGATGTCAGCGACTGCCAGGTGGTCTCCCCCCATATATTTCGCATGTGTTTTAGGCCTATGGAAAACATAAGTACTCTCAAAGTTCCGGAGGACGAAAGAAAGATCTAGTTTGGCTTTCACTGCTGTACGTAGGCTACGCAGTGCATTTCGTTCGATGTGTTCAAGTAAAACTAGTACGGAACACAGAAAGATCGAATGTGCGAGAGATCCAAAGATGGACGCATCCGCTGAATACTTCCTGCTAACTCAGCATTAATCATATCTGCGACCGACGATCCAGCAGATTCTATGTTGTGATATGGTTTTACAATGGTTAGAACGAAGTTCAGCCGGATGATTTTGTTCTCTCTGTGTGTGTGTGTGTGTGTGTGTGTGTGTGTGTTCTGAATTTAGATGCAGGTAGACGCTAGCACAATTTAAGTCACCGTGATTTGTAAAGTTGTCAGGGAAAAAAATTACGCTGTATCTGCGTCAGCCGCGTGTGTTTACTGTTAGTTTACACTGCATGCACACGTACCACTTGAGGTCTTTTTTTTTTTCTTTTTTTTTTTTTGGACAAGAAAGCGAAAAAAAAATGTTTGTTTTTCAACAGGAATACCAAAAGAAGTATTTCCCCGTTTATATTTGTCTGTTATTTGAACAATTCGGCGCAGAACACAATTGCATGCTTTTGTGATCGCTTTCCACTTTCCGCCATGCTGTCACTATAGGGGCCAGATCTAGGATGCGCGCTAATGCGGGCAGACAACTCTTCGCGTTGTCCCGCTATATGTCTCTCTTACGACACTCTCTGGAGCACAGAGTCTTTCAGTGGAAAGTACCTCTGTGCACAGTGGGGAAATGGCGCTCACTGCGCTACCGTGACGGGCCTAAATTGTCTCGGTGCTCTCAAACACAAGGTCGCGCACTATGTCATCCTTGACCAGCTTTGAACCCAGAGGGATCCTCAGTGGCGCAAGTGATTAGCAGGCTGTCTTCAGAGTGAAAGTAGGCGTGTTTCTGAATCAGAGACATACATAACCTGTCTCTGTCTGAATGGACAGATCTATTATTACATTCAGTCCTAGAGCACGGGTGTGTATGCTTTTGTAATCGTCTCTTATTCCACCACAAGGCAGGTACGTGATCGTCTGCACCGTGCAATAATACTTGCCTGTAGAGTGCAACACCCTTGCCTGTCAGAGTGCAACCCCCTTGCCGTTTACTCACATCCTGTTGGATCAGTCTACCACGTAAACAGTGCCATCAAAGCGCAACAATAATTGTCCGCTGGCAAAGATTTTGCCCAAACGAAAAGTGGTCGGATATTCAAGACTTCGTTTCAAATCGAATCATATGACACACAAGTCTCTGCTTTTCTAAAAAAAAATTCGCCATTTTTAAAAATGGCGCTGGGTGTAAGCAGTCACATTTTCACGCCCCGCCGAAAAGGGACTGCACTCTGGAGTCTACTCTTACGAGGGCAGGAGTGACGCGTCTTTCTGATTCCAAGGTCTTTGCATAATGTGTGTGTGTGTGTGTGTGTGTGTGTAGGGGGAGGGGGGGGTGCGTGCGTGCGCGCGCAAGCGCGCGTCTAAGGCGAGAGAGAGAGAGGGTCTCTTCTCCGATACCAGTAAGCAATCGTCTGTCAGTCAGGTCTGCGGGAAGTAACTCTGTCAAAGGGGAACGACTTTATTACAAGAATTCATTCACCCATGTAGAACCTCGCATACGCCAACAAGTTGTGACGTCAACCAGCTAGGCGAGCTCACACGACCTCATGTGTTTGGGTTTTTGCAAGTGCATAGAGGCACGATAAGGGTTTTCAGTACTTTCTTTATGTCAGCATGCTTGATGTCAGAGAGCTTGCGTTCCGGCGTGTGCGCGCGGGCGCCGGGCTGCATACATGACACAACGACTACGACTGTGACTACAGCAGGTCATTGAATGGAAACAACATATTGGGCTGGTGGCCATCTTGTTTCTTGTTGCCCTGGCTTTGGTAGCACCCTTATGTGGTTGAAAAGGATGTTAAACTCCCAAACACCCATCCCCCACCCAATGAATTGATGTTTTTTTTAAAAACAGAAAAGGAGAGAAAAAAACCCAAAAAGACACAAAAATCAAAAGACCCCCCCCCCCCCCAAAAAAAACAAAAAAAACAACCAACCAACAAACAAAAAAACAACAATAACAACAACAACAAAAAAGGAAAAGAAAGAAATAAAGAAAATTTAACAAAAGCGGGGGTGGAGGAGGGTTAAAAAAAACCCAAAAAACAAAAAACACCATCCCCCACCCACCCAGATACCACACAAACACACACACACGCTCTCAGAGTCAATCTCAAAGCACTTCTCAAATGGCCTCCTGATTTAAAACAAACAAACAAACAAAAACTCTCAGAAAATTTAACCCTGGAGCTAGTTTTGTTCAAGGTTAGACTCTAAACTCCCTAACCCCGTCTTTTGCATGCGGGCCCTGTTCTGCACTGATAGTGACTTGAATTTCCTAAATCACAAAGTCTAAGATAATCATTATTGTCATCCTCGTCCCTGATCTCTTACGAGCCGGAGCTTCACCACCCCTGCCCGCTAAATGTGAAGATTTCAAGTAAAAGAACTGCGATTCTTACATGGGCTTTTAAGAGAAAAATAGATTTATACATGTTGTACGCCGACCCACGTGTACTGGTTTTTTTTTTTTTTTTCTTTTGTAAAAATATTAATCTTTATTATTAGGTGGTCTAGTTTAGTGGTTAAGAGACTTTGTCACCAGTGCGAGAGGTCAGGTTCGAGTCCCACTCGGGACAAAGAATTTTTCCTTTGGGTATGTGGCACCATTCATTCGGGCCGATCGTCGGGGGTTCTCTCTGGGTACTCCGGCCTCCTTTCCCCCTCTGCTTTGGAAATATTCAGCCCACAAAATTTGAAAATAAATGTAACTCTTAATTTTGAAACTTAGTAGCTGAGCTGACCCTTCGCACAACGTGACTGCAATGTGTTCGTGTCCAGTTTGTGAGAGGATGCGTGTGATTCACGTGAGCGAGCGTGTTGGGTTTAGTTCGTGGCACTTTAAGCCAATTCAAGAAATTATCATTATTATTATTATTATTATTATTGTATTTTTCACCCACTCAGCATCTGGATCCCACGGACAACGCACTCTCCAGGCTCCACAAACGATGCAGTGGGCTATTCGCCAGCGTGAGCCGACCACATCCACCATAACCACCACCCGGCCTCCCACCACCACCACCAACACCTCCAGCACTGGCCGACGCGCTGATAACTGTAAGTGTCTGTTAGACAGTGGATTTGGTGTAGTCGTTAAGGTTTCCGACTTCGGATCCTGAGCTGCCTGGTTCGAGTCCCTCGCGGGCAGGGATTCGGTGGGGATTTTCCTTTCTAAATCAAGTCAAAATCTCGTTGCGAATGAGTTAAACCTAGTAATCGTGGAATGTGCCCATTGAACTTTTCCAGCCAGTACCGGCGGACTCATCTACATAGACCCGTCCTCACTCCGACGCACAACCACCGTCACCACCTCCTCCACCACCACTAACCAGGACCCTGCCATCACCATGGCAACCACCGCCTCGCAGCTGGCGCGGGCGTTTGGCATCGTGGTGCGTCTGCTGACAGACCTCCTGAACATGTTGCCGAGCTACAATGCGCTGGCTCCAAACCTGCCTTGCATTCTCAGCATCACCGAACAGCAAGAGCAGGAACTGCAGGTAGGTTGCTATAGTGTGGAACACCGGGCTGTCTTTAACTCTTAAGAGCCCAAGCCTGACCTCCCTCTGCCGGCTGTATGATAAGACTGGTTGAAAAGAACAAGCCACCGCACACCAGTAGGAGCCACTTCAAGCCACTATTACGCAAGGCGTGGGCCTTTCTGCTAGGTGCGAGACCGGCGCAGATTGTGTCACAGTGGCTTCAGGTGGCTTCTAATGAACTGAAGATTTCAAATAAAAACTGTCACATTTGCATTGGCTTTGCAGAGCTTGGCAGAAAATTAATCCCCTGTGGATTTGAGAAACACTTTTACCTGTCGATGGTAGAGGTTTGTACAGCTGCTGGGTTAGGAGTGAACGTGATTTTGTTTTTTCACTTGCATTTGGTGTTTCAGACACTGCTGTCAGTGATTGAGTGAATGGGATTTGTTCATCAGCTTCTGGTGTTTTAGACACTGCTGTCAGTGATTAAGTGGACGGGATTTGTTCATCAGCATCTGGTGTTTTAGACACACTTTTGTTAATGATTGAGTGAATGGGATTTGTTCATCAGCTTCTGATGTTTTAGACACTGCTGTCAGTGATTAAGTGGACGGGATTTGTTCATCAGCATCTGGTGTTTTAGACACACTTTTGTTAATGATTGAGTGAATGGGATTTGTTCATCAGCTTCTGGTGTTTTAGACACTGCTGTCAGTGAGTGAGTGAATGGGATTTGTTCATCAGCATTTGGTGTTTAAGACACTGCTGTCAGTGATTGAGTGAATGGGATTTTTCATCAGCATTTGGTGTTTTAGACACTGCTGTCAACGATTTAGTGAATGGGATTTTTCATCATCTTCTGGTGTTTTAGACACTGCTGTCAATGTTTGAGCGCATGGGATCAAACCTATGGTCGATCTGTGGAAACGTCGAGCGTACGTGTTGTAAGTTTTAATCTCAGTAAAAGCTTTCTTCCTGCCTGTCTGGTTGAGTATCGTGCATGTCAGAATTGGTTGGTTTTCAGGCGTATGTGGAGGAGCAGCTGCGTCCAACCTGGGAATGGATGGTGGCCATCATGGATTCCACCGAGGCCCAGCTTCGGTTCGGATCTGCGCTGAGCAATACCTCAGACCCCTCCTGCCCGCAACACCCCCTCCACTCCAACCACGTGCGCACCAACCGCGAACGCTCCACCCCTCGCGACGACCCACGCCCCTTGCAAGTGATTGACAGCCGTCGTCGGCATCGCTACGGAACATTGAGTGAGTGAAAATATGGCCGGGATCAATAAAATCTGTCGAGTCGAGTGAGTGAAAATACAGAGGGAAGGTTTTAACCAGGATATTTGGTATGTCGTGGAGTGGTGACTGTTTTCCTGTCCATACAAGCTTTGGGTCCTTTTTGTTTCGTTTTTTCAGAGAAGCTCATTTGGTTTTGCAAACCTTTCCTGTGGTGTCTTGATCAGGTGGTGCGTCTCAAAAAACAAACAAACCCCAAAACAAAACAGGGACAAGACCCGAACAAGGAAAACAAAATTATAGCAGCCATAACTATTCCCATTTTAACCTTCATCGTTTGTCTTGGGTAAAAATGCACTCACATATATGTGCTTAGCTTATTCATTTTCACGCTATTTCATGAATTCATCAATAAGAGTCTGCATCCACAACATGTGACATGACAAGTTCCCTCTTTGGAACTATGGGTTAGTTTGCACCCACAATGCATAGCGTGGAGGTTATTGGGCGATATGGCGAAGGTTAAAATATTTTATTTTTCTTTCCTTAGCAACCTCCACAGACGGCAATTCAGCCAGGCGAGATTTTCTCGGCTACGCTTTGTCGCTGATGCGGTCACACAATGATGAGCACGCAGACAGCCTGCCCGTGATCGACATCTCGGCCCTGAAACATTCGGCATACGTGTTTGATTCCCTCATCTACTACATGCGCACCACTCCAGAAGCTGACGTGGACCCACTGAAAGATGGGATCTCTGTCATCTCGTGGCAAGGAACTGACGATAATGACAATGAAGAAGATGAGGAGGACATTGTCAACACCTCCATCACCATGGAAACGGAGAGCTTGGAGGGGGATAATGAAGGGGCGGGTGGTGGGGGTGCCAAGGTCGGCCGCAAACACCCCTTCTTCCAGCGCTCGGACTCGACGACGTTTCTAGGTTGTCCGCCCCCGGATCCGTTCCACACAGCTCTGGTTGAAGCTTTGCCATTGGCTGACCAGCCACACCTGTTGCAGCCAAGCTCGCGGCGTGAGGACCTGTTTGGGATGGCCCGGCAGACGGTGTATCCTAGGTCGACGGAGGGTTTGGATGGACCCACCGCCTGCCAGAAGTTGCCGCTCAACCTGTCGCTGTCCACGCGGGCGGAGGACAATCGGTCGGACCTCGTCCGCGGCCTCCACAGCGCATCGTACCAGGGCCTGCAGTCGCGCATCAGAACCCAGACGGAACCCCTCGCCTCCCGACTGGACCTCACCACGTCCGCACCTCAGAGCGCGGCCATAAATTTGTCCCTGTCGGCAACGGGAGGCGCGAGCAGGTTATCTGAAGCCAGCAGCTTCTTCGGCCCGGCCATCAGCGAACCGACAAGTTCCGCGGCTAGCCTCGATGCTCTGCGAGACCCCGTGGTGGCGAGCGTCGCCACAGGGGAAGGCAATCCGTCAGGATCGGGCGTGATAGTGGAGATGTCCGGTGCTCCGTCCTTGTCGTCGGGGAGCTCGCTCGTGGGCAGGGAGAGCTTGAGATCAGTCTCCTCACCCATGGACGTGGCCGATGATCGGCGATCTCCGTCTGATGCTGGCCACTTGGATCTGTCCCAGCCGAGTGTGATCGTGCACACTGCGTCGTCCCTGGCATCACAGCCATCAACTGGTAAGCGTTACAAGTGTCTTTTTGACCCATGTGAGTCTGTGCTATAGCCCGACGTAGCTTGTTGTCTCGTCTTGTCTGTCTGCTCACGGCAAACTTCAGCATCGGCTTTTCAGAACTATAAACAGTAGACAGAATGGTCGGTTGTTTTTTTTTTCAAGCCTTTCTAAGCATGTTTTGTATGACATCTCTGTAGGGTCAAGGTCACAGGTACATGATGAAACTTCAAGAAATGCATATTTTCTCATTTACTCAACAACTCGGGGGCGGTCGGTGGTCCAGTGGTTAAAACTTTGACACCAGTGCGAGAGATCAGGTTCGAGTCCCGCTCGGGACAAAGAATTGTTCCTTCTTGTATGTGGCACCGTTCATTTGGGCCGATCATTGAGGGTTCTCTCTGGGTACACTGGCTTCCTCCAACTTTGCTTTGGAAATAATCAAAAATTAAAAAAACAAAAAACAAAAAAAAATGTAAAAAATTCTGAACTTAAATTGCTGAGCTGAGTCTTCGCACCATGTGATCGTAGTGTTGTGTTCATGTCCAGTTTTTGAGAGAATGCATGTGATTCACGTGAGCGTGCGTGTTGGATGCAGTTTGAGCCTATTCATGACTTTGGGTAAAGCACCTATGCAATACTCATCATTATTATTATTACTATGACTCAACCCAAACTTGACCCTTGTTGCTGACATTCAGGTCCAGAGGGAAGCTCCAGCCAGTCCACCTCTGCCGCATCACAGGACACGCAAGGGACATCACACACTGGTTCGGACGCCACACAGTTGTCTTCTCCTCTTCGAGTCCGCTCGCTGCCGACGCTGTCGTCTTCCTCCCTGACGCCATCCTCGCTAGAGAGCAACAACCAGTTCCAGAACCTCATCGCCGTGGCAACCGCGTCGGTGGCTGGTTCTCTGGCGTCACTGCCTTCGGTTTCTTCAGGGTGAGTGTAGTGCTTCTGTGTGAAGAGCGCTATGTCGTTTTGTGAAAGGGCCTAAGCACTTATCAGATCCATTGCACTTGGGGCTTTTGCCAAATAATGAAAGGCCTGTTCAGCTGTGAGATTGGTTGCTTGTACGCACTGAGCTGTACGGAAACCAGCTCTTTGTTAAAAATGGTGAAGATCACGCCGTCAGTCCTTATCTCTGGTTGCCATAGTGTTGTGCGTTTAACAGTGTGGTATGGCAGTATGGGAAAACAAATGAACAGTAAAACAGCATTGCTAGAAAAATTTGACTTGAATCAGGTAGATTTTTTGCCTTTGAGTGTTGACCGTTTTGGTCTACAAACAATGGGAAAAAAACACAGAAGATGTTTCACACCCCCCCCCCCCCCCCCCCCCCCACCCAGCAAAAAAAAAAAAAAAAAAAGAAGAAGAAAAAAAAATTGTCTGATGGTTCAAGGCAAGTGTTATGTATGAAGTCATGGAATTTTCTGGAAACATACTCCTTCCCGTGGACTTGCTGACATTGTGATTGTGTGGACAGGGAGCCCCAGCCGAGCCAGGACATGCCACTGGACCTGGTGGGAGCCAATGAAAACGTGTCTAACACGGTGGACATCGAGACCAGTGACCAAGCCGCCAACCTGACGACTCTGACTTCAGTCTCCACTGCCACCACGCCCGCAAGGTACTAATCTGTCTCCAGGACTGGCTCGCTCCTTTTTTTTTTCTTTTTTTTGGGGGGGGGGGGGTATTATTCATGTCCTCCTGTTCTGTTATCTATCCCTGTTTTTAGAAACTGCTTCAGCTCTGCCCGCCAACCATTTTGTTCACTCTGCTGTGTGTGTGTGTGTGTGTGGGGGGGGGGGGGGGGGGGGGGGGGGGGGGGGGGGCGTATGTGGCCCGTAGACCCGGTGGGCCTACGCTGGATAGGGTTGGTGGGGGGGGGGGGGGGGGGGGGGGGGGCGTAGACCCTGTGGGCTATGCTGAATAGGAGTACCCATACTAGACAGGTCATCAGGCAAGGGTCCATCTAAGTTGCCGTCTTCTCCTTGAAAAGTGGGAAATCTTGGACAAGAAAGCACGTCAGCTTTGGTTGGCAATCTGTCTACTTAATCACATCCCCACCCACCCCCCCGGTGCTCACAGGGTAGGACTTTTCAGTCTTGAGCTAAGGGAGAAACACCCGTACAGAAAACTTGATCCAGCCTGCCAAAGAGTGTGTCGGCCACAGTGCAGGTTTCAGGGAGAAATTGGGACACTCATGCATCAGCGATTATGGTTATACGTTTCATTTCGTGTTACCATTTCATTTTTGTTCCATTTCATCTCATTTCATTTGTTGCATTTCATTTCAGACTACAGTCGGCTGTGGGCCAGATCGTCACCCACGACATGGTCCTTGGTAGGTGGCGCTTGTCCCTCGACCTGTTCGGACGCGTGTTCTGCGATGACGTGGGTGCCGAGCCTGGGTCGATCATCAGTGAGCTCGGAGGCTTCCCCGTGAAAGAGAGTCGCTTCCGCCGCGACATGGAGAGGCAGCGAAACGCGCAGCAGCGGGACTTGGTGCTGGAGGTGGAGCGGGATCGGAGCTCCCTCATCACGCAGACGTTCAAGCAGCTGAACAACAACTACAGCCGCAGAACCAACACCTCCGGCACCCCGCTGGCCGTCCACAGGGTCAAGGTCACCTTCAAGGACGAGCCGGGCGAGGGCAGCGGTGTCGCTCGCAGTTTCTACACAGCCATCGCAAATGTGGGTGTCCTGTGCTCCTGACTTGAATACTTCTAGGAAAAAATTCTACAGTAAAGAAATAAACACGATTGATGGGAAGGCTACACGAACTGATTTACCATGATAAGGCCAAGGTCATTAGGTGCCATGAATTTTACCAAACCCTTTTACTGTGGTAGTGCGTCTTGTCAGAATCCATTTTGAAACGTTTTATTTTTGTAATCACTCCTGGCAAGATTTTGCATTCTTATTTTGTGGCTGTGAAAGCCAGAGCTAGTGTCCCTCTTCTCTTGTGCTTACACTCTGAAAGTAAGTTTAAACTTTCCCTTCGTATTTGTAGGATATTTAGCACAATGATAGCTTTTTCGCTTGTACTTCTAAGGTTTAGTTGTATTCCCATTTTTTTTTTCACAGGCTCTCTTGTCACAAGAAAAACTACCACCACTAGAAGGGGTTCTTGTGGGAGGAGGGAAGACATTGCAGTACAGTGAGTAATCTTGTGTGTTCGTTCTCTCTCTCTCTCTCTCTCTCTGTCTCTCTCTCTCTCTCTCTCTCTTGTTGATTTTTGTTTTGTTTTTGTTTTTTTACGGCAGGTTTGAAAATTGGGCACAAGAGCAAAACTTCCACTGTTTTGAAATAAAGTCATTTCAAATTCAGATTCTTTTTTTTTTAAATAACCCAGTTACTCTTTCAGAAATTTCGGTGGCTTCCTCGTGATGGAATGTAGTTTTAAATGAGCAGCATCAACCACACATTCTTTTTTATGAGTTTTGCTGAGATGACGTGGAGCAGGGCTTAAAATCTTGCACCTTCTGGTGGATGCCACCTTTGGCTAAACATTTTTGCCCCTCAGAAAGCGTGTTTCCTCCTCTGAAGCGCTTAAAGTTATGGCAAAAGGCACCAAGTGGCACAGATTTTAGTCTAATTTCTAAACTTTTTCCTCCAAAACAAGTGTTTCCTCTGAAGCACTTAAAATCATTGCCAAAATGCATCAAACTGCACAGATTTTAGTGTAATTTTTAAGAAAAGTCTGGGTTGGTTGGTTAGTTATTTAGGGCTTAACGCCGCGCAAGCAACAAAGACTAATTCACGGCTAGTGGGAGTCCCTTTCTGCCAGGTCCTTTAAAACATAAAAATTTCCACGTTAAAAACAAAGATGTAAATATATATTTTAAAAATCTATTGGGTTTAAATGAGAAATGGCTTTCCAGACTTTAAAAACTGAACATCAGAGGTGAAAGAGAGTCTGTATATATCACAGAAAAAAAGTCTGGGGGATCATGCCCTGGATATCCCTAGCATAATGCGTCTACTTTGCAGACTCGCACTCGTGGCTTTACAACTTCATCAGTAAATACTACACGTTTCCTCTTTTGGGATCATGGACTGTTTAAGGCCTGATGGATTAAAACCACTGGCGACTGATGCAAACAGTGGCGCATGCTAGAAGTAGGGACTCGAACCCTCAACCTTTTGCATTGGTGGCAGGAGCTGTTACTACCACTCCAACGACTGCTGCCCCTTCTTAGTGACATTTCTGTCCAGGCATAAGCTGTGGACACTGTTATTTCACTGCTTCTCGCCAACCTCTAATTGCTCACTGAAGGCTGTATGCGTGCAGACTTGATCCAGAGACTGCGATCGCGGGAGCGTGAACGTGAGCGCCATCGGACCATGCAGAGGCAGCGAAGCCGTGACCGAGACTCTCGCCGCCCGCTCTCGTACGATGCCACACCATTCTACATGCCTTCAGAGGCGGTTGGCGGAAGTGGGGCGGGCTCCGGAGGCAACTCTAATGAATCTCTTCCTGAGTCTGGTGACACGAGCATCTCGCAGCACAGACGGCAGCTGGGTGAAAGGCTTTACCCAAAAGTGCGCAATCTCCAGCCGGTGAGTTTTATTTTTATCTTATTGCAGGGCTTCTTATTCTTGTGAACTATGATAGGACAAATTCCTGGCTAAGCTTGTGCCTTGAGCTGAATTTTTTTTTTTTTTTAAACTACTTTATTATCCCTTTTGGAAAATTCAGGCTGCTTCCCCTGGGGGAAGCGCGCCGCAGCGGTGCAGCGCCACACAATACCTATTCTATATTTTTTTACAATTTTGCTGGGGGAGGGAAAGCTGGATAACCCGGAGGGAAACCCCCAATGAGCAGCCCGGAAAAACCGGTATCACATATCACAAGCACGCACTACCTATTAGACCACCGCTCATCCCAAGGCAAGGCTTAAAATCTTGCACCTTTCATGACAGCGTGAGTCCTGCATGATGTTGTACTTATACGATTCTGTATTGTTGTTTTGTTGTTTTTTTTTCTTCAGTGTACAATGAACAGGCAGATGGACACATAGTTCTGATAGTGTTTGTTATTCATGCGATGCTGTATGTTGCGTTGCATCCTGTGATTGCATGTGTGTGTACATATGTACATGTTTAATTTTTCTTTTTATTTCCATATACCCAGGATCTTTCATGGAAAGTAAATAAACTTGAGAAACTTGTAAATCTGTATTTGAAAGTAAAGAAAGACTTCAGAATACATTTGACTTTTGAACGTTAACTCACCTCACGCTGGTTTTGATTGTCGCAGTCTCTGGCACCAAAGATCACAGGCATGTTGTTGGAGTTGTCCCCCGCACAGCTGTTGCTTCTCCTGGCATCTGAGGAGTCGCTACGGCAACGCGTGGATGAGGCTGTTGACATCATCATGTCACACGGAAGGTATGCATGAGACTCCATGTGTGTGCGTTTGAATTTTGGTCTGCCTGTTCACACCTCCTTATCCGTTTTTTTCCCCCCTAAAGGAAATTAAAAAGATGGTGTGGGTAAAAGGACCATGAAACATAAACAGAACGGACAGACGTGATACTGCTTTAAAGAGTCTGAGGATGAAATAGGAGAGGTCTTCAGTAACCTGTTTACAAGTGGCATCTGATACCGCTTGGTCGCATGACAGAGGTGGTGATATGGTAATAATAATGATAATAGTGATGATCTTTAGAGTGCTTATTCCAACAAGCTCTAGGAGCCTCCCATTTCCGCTGCGCACGTATTCTCCTAGAACCTAGTGCTGTCCGCGCCATGAGGCGCATAAGGCTGCAACTCTCAGTCTCCAGGCGGTTCTGTCTTCGGCTGTTCGTCTGGCGTTGGCCCAGCTGGTCCACCCCGCGGATCTTCGTTCTTGTACAGCTGTTCTCCTCCAGGTTGTCTTGGGGCGTCCGATCTTCCGCTTGCCCTCAGACTGCCATCCCATGGCCACCATACAGTCATTGTTTCTCTCTTGCTGCGCACGTACTCGGAGGTTTTGCGTCTGTTTGCAGGGAGAGCGCCGAGTCACTTCTGGACCTCGACATCTTCAATCTCTCGGACAAAAGCAAGAAGAGCGGCAGTCTGTCGGGCCCTTCAGGGTCGACATCGCGAGCCGCAGACGAGGAGGAAGAGGAGGTCGACGACTCGACCCCGCTCTTTTGGCAGCCTGGGAAACGCGGCTACTACTCCCCCCGCTCCGGCCGCAACACTCCCGAACGTCTGAACGCCTTCCGGAATGTCGGCAGGTGGGTGACAGTCGTCTTCACAGTTAAAGGCTCTATACGCAGAACGTGGCTATGACAAGCATACTATAGCGTGTGGAAAAAAAATCATCGAATGCGAGTAATTTGTGCATCAGAATCAGTCACTTGGGTCACAAAATAGCGTCTGAGACCGTTGTGGTGTCTCGGGTCGGCACATGTGTCGCTCTGGAAGCTTGTTTTGTCATCGCGTTCGAAGCAGACGCCAGTGAAGCTTTAGGCCGGGGACACCGAGACCACAGTGACGTCACATCCTTTAGCGCGCGCTGCCTGAAGGATTTTGTTGGTGGGCTGGCCGCCTACGTGCGATCACGGTAAGCTTTATTCCACATTTTCATAATTTTGATAACATTCACGCATTGATTTCCAATCTTTGACATTCCAGTTTGGATTTCTGTGACCATTGTTGTAAGTTTTGTAGGCTGCAATGGGTCAGCTAGCGCATCGTTGACTCGTTGACAGGATACCAAAGGCAAAGAATGAAAGATCAGTGTTGATCGATAACGCTTCCCATGATCTTCAAACTAGTTTACTTTATGAATCATCCTTCCTTTCCGTGGCTCAAAATAAGCGCACCAGTTGATAAATTCAATTGTGTGTGTGTGTGTGTGTGCCGGTGTGAGGAGAGGGATGTAGGGAGGAATACGAGGTTGATTTTATTTCCAGTCACACTCACACCATCAGAGCCCGGAGAGGGAGAGAACGAAATTAAAATTTTGCCTACTAGTAACTAAGTCCTTGTAGTCGGTGTCTGATTCACCATAAAATGTGCTTCAGATTATACAAGCTGGTTGTTTTACAGTTTGCTTTTTTTTGCTGTTGTACTTGTAGGAGAAGGGAGTGCATGTATCACCAGCATGCTTGCATGGGGCAGAGGTGCTGCAGCATTAGGAGCACGTACTGTGGCAGCAATGCTGGAGGAAAGACGAGAACAGTTGAAGGTAAGACATTACACACTCGTCTTATTTTCAATATCCCTGAATAGTAAAAAGTAGGATACCATTACTCTTTTCTCTCTGCCAAACACATGCCCATGTGTGTGCACAGTGTAGTGTTTAATCACTGTGTTGAAGGTAAGCCATCCTGAAGTCCCAGTTTTAAGATGAAAAGGTTGGTATCTTGTAGCTGAGATTAAAAGGTTGAAATAATAACAGGACAACAGGTCAGAATTTTTGATTACTGTAATAAGAGAGAGAGAGAGCCCTCACCCAGTGACAACACATAACTAAAATGCCTGTGGATTGTATATATTTCGCTATTTTCAGAAGACAATGGACAAGATGGAGACAAGAAGACTGAAGGGGATGACGGTAGACATGAGTGAGGCACAGCCAGGCCTCATACCGGTATTCAGCCTTCTGGAGCTGTAGAAGGGGCAGCCAGGTGGCCACAGCCCTATGCCTCATTCTGGCCAGTCCTCCTGGTGCACTTTTGTCTCCTGCAGAAACATGCCATCCGATGCTGAACTTGGAACGTCTCTGCTGTGGTTATGGTCAATGCCAATTTTTTGCTCCCAGTAGGTACTTCCTCTACCTACTTCCTCATTAAAAGTAAACTGGTATTATTAAACTATGAAACACGTAGAACTTTGCACCAGTGAAAATCTTACACCTGTCCCCTCATGCAAATGCATAATTATGCCTGAAATTTACAACCAAAACATAAAATTTACTTGTTGGTCCGTGTTATTCTGTTTCCTATCTCTTTTCACAGTTGAAAATAACAGACCTTACTCAGAAATACTCTTCTTATTTTAGGAAATCCAGTACCTGATTTTGGACAGGATGGTTCTGCAGCTGTCACAGATAATGAGGCGAGACATGCTTGTCTGCAATGGCAAAGATGACGAGCGCAAAGCTAACCACCATGCTGTGTACAGGCAGTTCCTCATGTGGAGGCATGGTCTAGGTGCAGGAGACAGGCGGGTCATCCCCACGTGTGTTGGTGATTCGGGATCACTATCCTCACCCTATCAACCACTACACAGGGTTTATCCCATCGAGGCTGAACTAGACTTTTGGTTTGAACACTAACTTCACTGATGTTGCTTGTTTCTGCCATTTCCATGCAGCTTACATGCTGCATATAGTGATATACACACCTTAGTAATGGAGCACCATGTTGGTAGCACTAATAATCACTCATGTTCATAGAAATGTAGTAAATGCTGACCACATGGGTGGTATTGTCGTGGTTTGTTTTTCTCTCTCCCTCTGTCTTCAAGAAGCTAAAAGGAGAGTGCTGACTGTAGACTTTCTGCATCAATCATGAGCAATGTATGTAGATGAACTTTATATCAAAAGCCTTGTGTCCTTGTAAAAGTGGACCAGAAGAATAATGGACAAAAAGAGCGAACACTTTTCTTTCATGTGTACATCTTTTATTTATGTAACACTAAAAGTGAGAAAATACCCCTTTTTGTCTTTGAGTTCCTCAGACTTGCGAAGAAAAAAAGATGTGTATGACTTTGGTTATTTGATTATGTATTTTTTTAGAAGCAAAAACAAACAATTTTGAGTTGTAGATGCACTGGAACTGCAGAAAATTGACAGAAGCAATGCATGTGTGGTACATGTTCACAATACACCTTGGCTGAAGATGCTGAAGCTATTCTTGTGCATTCGTGTTTGTGATACAGCGAGAGATGTATTGAACTGAGTCAAAAGGTGGTATTACATAGTAATAATAATAAAATTAATACAGTAACAGAGGGTTTTTACAAAAAGCCTCCCTTCTACAGCAGCTCTGGATGCTTTACAAGCATTGAGTGCTAAGAATTGTTGTGATCTGATCTACACTGATTGCTTTCAACACACCATCAAAATAGGCCTTCTGTAACTAGACAAACAAACAAAAAGAACTCAACTGTCAAAGTGAGGTGAACCCACAGGAAGGGCATGAGAAAGAAGTATTGAAATTGACAAAAATGACCACATAAAAAAGCAGTTTTCCATAACATTGTAAACTTCTCCCTTCTTCGGTGTTGGTGTTGTTTGGCTCACCTACACGCCATCGGTCTTTCTCATGCAACTCACACACACACCACACACCAATTCAATGTTTAGTTGTTCAGGATGGCCATTATTATTCACTCGATTTCCTCTTTTTGTTCAGATGCAACAGTTACAATTTCAATGTCAGAGTACAATACATAGTTGTTAGAATGACAAAGTAATTACAATATGTATAAGTCATGCACAAGCACAGAAGTAGATTTTAGGAAGTAGCACAGCTGTATGATGACAGTACTGATGTACAGCACAACTATGCACAACTGTAAGGCTTTGAAAATGAGCAAAAGCAGAATGCACAAATTCATTTCTCAAAGCGTGATATTTCAGACTGAACAAGTTGTTTTGATGGTGGATATTCTACAGGCGCCAGCGTAGTTGAAATCCTCCAAAGGTCTGAGGCTTTGCCACATGCCCTGTCTGTCAGCTAGCCTCATTTTCACAGCTGAAAGTTCACGGTCCCGAATGTGTGGGTACATCTTCCTCTCCTTCTCTGGGAAGACCATCTCCCTGTCTTCTTGCTGAAGCATCTGTGGTATCTGAAAAACCGTAGGAATCATTTCTTGTCAACTGCTAGTGCTAACATGATGAAATTCAGTTGGATACTCTAGCTGTATGTGCTAATATAAAGCTCGATATCTATCAGTGTCACTGAAACGTGAACTTTGTGACAAAACAACAGCTATGCCAGTTTCAATGGACACACGTATACATCATTGCTGGGGTGAAACTGATGAAAATGTCTTTTAAAAAAATAAACAAAAAAGGGGGGGGGGGGGGGGGGCGACGACAACATGTTAACAACATGCTCCAGAAATATGGGGGAGGGTCCTGAACTGTCAATATCATCCAACCTCACCTCACATGTCAATAACCTAAGCACACAACTGCCCATTTTTTTTTTTTTTTTTTTGGGGGGGGGGGGGGGGGGGGGGGTTGATTTCCCCAAAATTATTGGGCAGAAATCTGCCCTGAGGTGGAAGAGTGCCATCCATGTCTTTGTGCAGACAACTGAATCATGCAACGCTACTTACACTGGCTCCCCTTTCCTGTTGGTCCATATGCCCCCGTCACTGTGGATGTTGTGGTCCAGAGCAGTTAGCAGGTTTCGCACACGATACACCCATTTGCACAATACATCAGTGTGTGCTGATGAAACACCTCCAGTGCAGCTGTGCGCCTGTTCAAAAATGAATGGATAATGCACTGGCTTTTGTACATAGGCTATTTTCTATCCCCTACCACCACCCCCACCCCTGAATCCACCCCCTTTCTTCTCTTGTGACTAACAGCAAAGAGAAAACAGGTGATACCCACTCAAACACATGCCTATGATTTTCATAAAATTAAGCATAGTCCAGCGTACTGTTCCAGTACTGTCTCATACAAGGTGGATGAAAATGCACATTCCAGAAATTAAAAACAAAACCAGATGAAAATGTCTCATGCCAATATTTACTCTTATACTGAGCATGGATAAAATCACACACACACACACACACACACAGAGACACACACACACACGCTGAAGCCTTTACCTAAAATGACAGGTGATTGTCCCGGGAAAGAGTTCAAGTACACATTCTGGTGGTCAGCCCAGTGGCCATCTATGGTAGATTCCAGATAGGTGCGCTGGATCCCATGGAAAACAGAGTCCAGGGAACTTTAGACTTAGCGTCCATGCCCACAGCCCCAGCGTACAGTAGTCATTTCCTGACAGTAAATAAAATCATTCAAGCAAGACTCTCATCTACTGAATATCCACAGTGCTATAAACTAAAAATAATATTAGTAACAATGATTAAAAAAAAGTCATCTGAAGACAGGTCAGTACATGTAGCACATGAAGTAAAACTAAAAGGCGAGAGAGCTCCATCTAAAAAATCAACAAGCTAGTTCCCAGTTCTGGTGTCTAATTAAATGGTGTCGAGTAGTCCACACGCAACTGAGAGCACACGTGAACAAGGGTAATTCATCTTCCTCCTCAACACTTTTCAAGCGTATTTTTCATATAACTTGATGACAAAACACCAGTTTACCATTTACAGTAGAAAGAAAAGGTTTTGTGCAAGTTATTAGTTATTAAAAATTTAATGCAAGTTGTTGGTGACAGAGGATGGTATGGTTGTATTTCATAATAAGCAAACTCATTACTTCATTATTTGCTTTATCATTCATTATAATGATTCAAGAACTGAATAACAACTTACAGTATAGCTGTCAAGTGGAAGTAAGGCTCATAGTCAGGATCATCAACATCACATGGATCTTCTTCCTCCTCCTTTCTTCTACTGTCACCTAAGTGGAATGCCTATGATGAAAGAAGGCATTCATCAACTGAAACTGAAAAAACTGCCATGTAAAGAACCTACACACAATGGGCATAGTGAGTGAAAAAAAAACAACAATGATCTCTTAGTGAAACTTGGGCTAAGTCGCTCGTAACTGTTCTGAGCTAGACCAGCAACAAGGTCACTGGGTACACAAACTGACCCCCCACCCCCCTCAGTCAACTATCACAATGACTACTATATGCTGTTGTTTTCTTTTCATTTTTCGACTTGTGCACCTGGAAAGACAATCTGAATGTTCCACAAAAGGGATAACCCCAAAGTGATATTTTGACAATCTTTACAAATTACATGCTTCGTCTATGTAGAAAATGCATGTACAAGAATGCACACACAGTAATGTAACTCTCCTTCAGTTATGATTCACATATATGACTTCATTCTAACAGACCTCTTTCTTCGGACCTGCTTATTAACATAAACAAAAATATGCACCAGCATCTTGCTCACTCAAATGGGTCCATGAATGAATCTTGACAGGAGATTCTTCCTTGCTGTCCTCCCAGACTTGGTAGTCACAGGCTCTGGAGGCAGTATCTACCTTCTGTAAAGAACCACACACACACAAACATGTATTGCTTCAACTTACAGACGTCAGTGTACATGTACTGCATGAACACATCTCACAGTAACCATGATCAGTTGAAGTAAAATGAAACAACAACAACAAAAAAATGTAGGGTAGGTGAGGCTGTTGTTTTTGTTTTCTTTTTCTGTAAATCACTAAATGTTTGTGTCACTGTTGTAGTGGTAAGGCCAGGCTCCCACAAACACACACTTGAATGAAAGTTAAAAACGAAAACACACACACACACACACACACACACACACACAGATATGATTATGTGATGTGATGAGAATACAATTACATGTAGTAACACTGAAAACCTTAGAAACCCTAATCCAAAGAAACACCATAGAAGATATCACTTACTTGTGACATGTTGACTTGCCCTCTTTTTTACCCAAAGTTGGCTGATTTCTTGCTGTCTGCTTGTGAGTGTGACTGCAAGCACAAAGGTGATTATCATCAGGCAACTAAGAGACTTGGTACACTACAGTGCACTAACACAAGCACACCTTGCCTCACTGAGCTTATCACAGCTGAGAGAGTTCTGTCAGCAACTGACAGTGGCTCAAAACCTGCACTAGTTCCCAACCAAAGTAAACCAACCTCATAAAACTAACATGTACAGTAAGATTAGACAAGAAATTCAGAACACAGCCCTTCACTTACATTGATGCCACTGGCATTTCTTCCTCACTCTGTTGGTTCCACGCCAGACATCTGACTACCACCACTGGCAGTGGCACTGTCAAAAGGGAAAGAGACAACTTATTGCAACAAACATGATCATACATGTGTTCACTGTTGTCTGAGAGGATTTCTTGGAATAATACATGTAGCTACAAAGCATAAACATGCATAACTCTACAATAAAAAAAAAAACAATAAAAAAAAAAACAGTATAAAAGCATACTTTAGCACGCAAGTAGTCACTACCAGTGTCACTATTATAGTGCGTCATGATAAATACAACTTCACAGTATCTGATGAAGTACATGTACCTGTCAGAATTTGCTGAGATTTCTGAAATTGCAGGAGTAAACACCTACCCTTGCAAAGATGCTTCCAGCTGCAGCTAGGGTTGATGTGCTGCGTCTAGCTGTGGAACCAGAAGTTCCTGCCACTTCAGGTGGATCCGTCCAAACTGGAACTATAAACATCCCCCCACCTATCAATACTGAATAAATCATCATTTACAAAAAACAACAACAAAAAAACAACAAGAAGAAAACATGAAAAGCAATTATAAAACAGCCAATTTATACTATGACATTTAATTTTCATCTGTACATTAATTGGTATACAAGCTTGGTGGAATTAAAAGCACACACACACACACACACACACACATTACATGTATATAATATTTTGCAATTTGACCTGTGCAATTCGACGACAAACTACTGAAACAAAAAGTGTGCTAACCTGCATGGGTGGCGGCTGTAGAGATCTTGACGAAAAGTACCTGCACACACACACACACACACACACACACACACACAATAAAGAAAAATTATTTTTAAAATGATGGGCATGACATTACCAGAATAAAAAAAAAGCAGATGCCACTGGCTAGGGCCTGTCACTGGTGACTCGGTGGTTCAATTATCAGTAACACACTGTGTGAAAAATACTTCTTATCTCATAATTATGTTCCCTTTTCATTCTCCCTAAATGAGAAAACCATTGGAACAGTATTACTCGGTGTTACACACTTGCTTCTGTTTCATATCAAGTTGCACTGTTTCTGCCAGTACACTTATTCTTGTCTTGCCACACAAACCACTGTATGGCCGGGGTGACTCGGTGCGAAACCACTGTCCGCCATAACACTGCTGTTCGGATACTTAGTCGGCACGAAACTTTCTTCAGACACAAAAGTCAGGTTATCTAGTCACACTAACAGGTATACTACAGTGATTACTTACGTATTCATCAGCATGGAGTGAATGCCAAACGTCCGTGAGCCTTTGGTCCCGACGTGAGAGGCCAAGCGCGTATCAATCAGTCCGCCCTCAGCTTCAGTCTGCCACCGCGGCAGTTTCTATTCCTCGGGAAACTTTAGACTGCATACTCGCGCTCTTGCGTATGTCGGCGCCGCTTCTTCGATGAACTCGTGATTTTTTTGTTTTTACGGGAGTGGGTTGTCGGGTTGTCTTAGGAATCACACCTCGTACTCACTTTTTCGGGAGCAATATGTTTACACTTGCACTGACTGTGACGTCATAGCTTGCAGTCTCGGCCAGCAGCTTGAGGCGCTGGTTGGTGGCTATTTTTAGACTCGTGTTGCCGGACAGCCGGTAAGAAAAGGAGGGTAGGCTCAAAGAAAGTCGTATTTCTCAAATATTAAAAGCCGCAAAGTCACAGAAACGGTCGCGATGGTCAAATGAAACCTCCTTCTACTTGGCAAATAGCCTGAAACCTTCGTAAGCGGCAGTTTTTACCTGAGCGCCCGTTACGAATATAGGGCCTTTAACAGTACATTTTCTAAGATTCATTCAATGGTTTTTGGAAACGGTTGTCTTTATGAATGTGCAGGTATACTTGGAACAGTCATCTTGGTGATTAGTGGAGCTCTGAATGCAAAGCACTTACTGCTGAATGCTGACTGCACAAACTTGAAATAATAATACTGTAATATTATATTAATATTTATGATGATTACTTTGTATTGTGTTGGCGCTTAATCGAGTTTCTTGAAACGACCTTAGAGCGCCATGAACTGAACCCAGCTTGTACAGTCGTCAAGAGTTGTGAGCCTAGATACCACGGAAGATCAACGTTTTTTTTTGGTTTTTTTTTTTTGCTGCCCCAACTCTTTTTGCCAGTTCCAGTGGTGTTCCTCCCAGGTGATGGGTGGAATCCACGGAGGGCTCGGAAGCTGGGGCAATTTTTATTATGCATGAGGATGGAGATGAGGATGAATGATGGTAAAATGATGCCATGGAGGTCCGTGTGGTTTGGGACTGCGGGACAGGGCCGCATTCCACGCTTCCTGTCATAAATATCCCGGCATTAACCAGCCTCGGGAACTACGGCACCTGCGGTGCTGGCCGTGTAATCATCCACATCATATTGACGTGTCATACCAAGGGAAGCACCCCCGAAGTCACACCCGTGAAGTGGGTGAAGCTCGGCTGTGTGGCAACAGCCTCCCCGTTGGGCCCATAGCACACCTGCTCTGGGTAGGAGCCGACCTAGGTAGAAAAAATCCCGCTTGCCTCGGCTGGGACTCGAACCCGGGTCTCCCGGTCCATGGTCTGAAGTGCTAACCACTACACTACGGGGGCCGGTGGAAGATCAACTTTATTGGAGTAGATTTGTTGCAGTCTTCATGACCACCTCACTTTCGTGTGTCGCATACTGAAGCATCACTCCTCTTGTCCATTGCAGAATCATCGGCTTGTGTTTACTACAAAACGAAATCTGCCCCCTGTTCCTGAATAGACATGTGTTGAAATACATGCTGGGTCGCCGCATCGGCTGGCACGACCTGGCCTTCTTCGACCCTGTCATGTACGAGTCACTGCGCACCCTGGTGGAGGATTCGGAAACCAAGGATGCATCACTGATCTTCGCTGCGCTGGATCTGAATTTCTCGGTGGAGCTGTGTGCAGAGGAGGTATGGGAGTCGTGCCTCAATGTTTTGAATTTTGGGATATTTTGTGTTTTGTCCCCCTCCCCCCAAAAACAAACAGGAAGAAAACGTACGTCCACCCCCCCCCCCCCCCCAAAAAAAAAAAAAAAAAAAAATCAACAGTAATACCCAAAACGAAACAAAAATCAAATGGTCATGAAAAATACACACAACCTTCGATCAAAAAAAGGCAAATGCAGTATTCAATCGCCTTCTATTTCTGTTGGTGTAAATACATGTAATGTTATACTATTTTCATACTTATGAGTGTGTGTGGTAACATATGTCATATACAGGTACGTCTTTTCCACAAACATTTATCCCAGTACTTACTTACTTAGGCCCCTGGCTCCACGTGGAGCATAGGCCATCGACAACCCTTCGCCATCGCACTCTGTTCTGGGCTATTCTTGCCACTCCAGTCCAGTTGGTCCCCTGCTTATATAACTCTGCCTCAGTGTCCCGCCTCCAGCTGTTGCGAGGCCGGCCTCTCTTCCTTTTCCCCTGTGGGTTCCATGTCAGGGCTTGGCGTGTGGTGCTGGACGCTGGCTTCCTGAGGGTGTGTCCAATCCAGCCCCACTTCCTCCGCAGGATCTGCTTGGTCGCTGGTTCCTGCCCTGCTCGCTCCCACAGCTCTTCGTTCCGGATCTTCTCTGGCCATCGGATGTTGAAGATGCGCCTCAGACAGGTGTTGAGAAATGTCTGGATCTTCTGCTGCATCGTCTTTGTTGTCCTCCATGTTTCACATCCGTAGAGCAGAACTGACTTCACATTGGAGTTGAAGATGCGAAGTTTGGTTCTTATGCTGACAACTTTGGATGCCCAGATGTTCTTCAGCATGACCATTGCTGCTCTTGCCTTGCCGATTCTGGCTGTGACGTCTCGGTCTGTGCCTCCCTGTCCATCAACCACACTCCCCAGGTAGACAAAGGACTCTACCTCCCTGATGGGCTCTCCACCGACTGTGACTGGTGTGTTGGCAGTGGTGTTGATCTTCATCAGCTCGGTTTTCCTCCTGTTGATCTTGAGCCCTGTTCCGGCTGATGTGGCTTCCAGGCATGTAGTCTTGTCCTGCGTCTGGCTGTGGCTGTGAGACAGGAGCGCCAGGTCGTCCGCAAAGTCGAGGTCATCCAGCTGCGTCCAGAGTGTCCACTGTATCCCGTTTTTTCCTGCCTGTTGTGGTGGTCTTCATGATCCAGTCGATGACCAGGAGGAAGAGAAACGGGGACAACAGGCATCCTTGGCGGACTCCGGTCTTCACCTCGAAGCTTTCTGACAACTGGCCGGCATGGGCAATCCTGCAGCTCATGTCTTTGTAGGTGCACTGGATCAGGGAGATGATCTTCCCGGGAACTCCATAGTGCCTTAGCAGCTTCCACAGCGCCTCTCTGTCTACACTGTCGAAGGCCTTCTCATAGTCTATGAAGTTGATGTAGAGGGGGGAGTTCCACTCCAGTGACTGCTCAACAATGATGCGTAGGCTGGCGATCTGGTCAGCGCAGGACCTGTTCCTGCGAAAGCCCGCCTGCTGGTCTCGGAGCATAGGGTCGACTGCCTCCCTCATCCTCTCCAGTAGAATTCTGTTGAGAACCTTGCCTGGCACTGACAGGAGCATGATCCCTCGGTAGTTGCTGCAGTCCCTGAGGTCCCCTTTCTTTGGCAGCTTGATGACGATCCCTTCTTTCCACTGGGCTGGCACCTCTTCCTTCTCCCAGATCTTGCTGAATAGGCTGTGCAGCATGTTGACGGCTGTCTCTGTGTCTGCTTTGATGGCTTCTGCTGGTATCTCGTCCGGCCCTGCAGCTTTCCCATTTCTCAGTGTCATGATGGCTTTCCTGATCTCCGCCTTAGAGGGCTTGTCGCAGTTGATGGGTAGTTCTGTCTCAGCTGGCGGGATGTCTGGTGGTGTTTCAGGGATGGGGCGATTTAACAGTTCCCTGAAGTGTTCTGCCCATCGCTTCAGCTGTTCCTCAGTTGTTGTCAGTGGGTGCTCGTTCTTGTCCTTCACTGGTTTGTCTGTCTGCTGAAATTTGCCCGCGAGCTTCTTGGTCACCTGGTACAGGTCTTTTAGGTTCCCTTGTCCGGCTGCTTCCTCTGCTTGATTGGCCAGGTTGTCGATGTAGTCCCTCTTGTCCTTTCTGGTGCTCCTCTTCACTTCTCTGTCAGCTGCTGTGTATTCCTCCTGTGCCTTTGCCTTAGCTCTTCTTGTTCGGCTCGTGTTCAGTGCAGTTTTCTTCTTTTTCCTAACTTCCAGCTTCTGGATGGTATCAGCAGAGATCCATTCCTTGTGTTGGGTCTTTCTCTTGCCAAGGACCTCTTCGCATGTGTCGTGCCACAGTTTCTTGCTGTGTTCCCACTGTGTCTCGATGTCCATTTCACCGTCTTCTATCAGGTCTTGCAGTGGCTGGAACCTGTTGGAAAGGCTGATCCGGAATGCTGCTTGTGTCTCTGTGTTCCTGAGTAGGCCAACGTTGTACCTGGTCCGTGTGTTGTTGGCATTGGTGTGTCTCTTAAGCCGAAGTCTCAATGTTGTTGCAAGAAGGTGGTGGTCTGATGATACATCGGCACCCCTCATCACGCGCACATCTCGCCACGATCTCCTGAACTTCCGGCTGATGCAGATGTGATCAATCTGGTTCTCCGTGACATGGTCCGGCGATCTCCATGTGGCCTTGTGGATGCGCTTGTGTGGGAAGATGCTGCCTCCTATCACTAGCTGGTTCAGGGCACAAAAGTCTGCAAAGCGCTCGCCATTTTCGTTCATCTGTCCCAGTCCGTGTGTTCCCATGGTGTTCTCATAGCCTGTGTTGTCTGATCCAATCTTGGCGTTGAAGTCTCCCATCAGTATAGTCATGTCCTTGGCTCCTCCTCTATCTATCACTGTCTGCAGTTGTTGGTAGAAATCATCTTTTTTCTCCTCTTCCGCATCATTGGTGTGAGCGTAGCACTGGATGACGTTTAGCTTGATGTCTTTCTTCTTGGTGATGAATTTGGCTGTGATGATGCGGGAGTTGACAGGTTCCCAGCCGATGAGTGCCCGCTGTGCCTCCGGTGCCAGCATCAGGGCCACGCCCTCAGTGTGGGGGGCTCCATCCTCTGTGTGTCCAGAGTACAGCAATTGCTCTCCCGATGAAAATCTCAGCTGTCCTGTCTGTAGCCACCTTGTCTCACTCAGTCCCAGTACTCCTATCTTGTAGTTCTTCATCTCTCTTGCTACTTGTATGGTCCTTCCTACTTCATACATTGTCCTGATGTTCCATGTGGCTACTCTCGTCGTCGTCCTGGGTGTTAGAAGGGGGGTCGGTCTTGCAGCTTCCTTTCGGCTTTCACTGCAATGCGTCATAGGTCTCCGGGATGGAGACCCTTCCTTGCCCAGGTGAATGTTTTGGTTTGTTGCTGTCGATGCTTCTGTAACTTTTATGTTTTTTACAGGTAGGGCTGTTAACCCTACGCAAACCCGTTTAGCCTCTTGGAGAGGTGGTCCACATTCGTCTGACCTCTACCCATCGACCTGTCCAGCTTGGGTGACCCTGCCAGGAGCACGTGCTCCCGCTGGCGAAGCTCTCTGGGTCATTGAGGTACACAAGCCACTACCCCACGACAAGGGTTGGACCATGTAGGGATTTATCCCAGTGCTGATTTAAAAATAAAAAAAAATTACTTGTCGGACAGGGCGGAGAATCTGTGGAACTTATCCCCGATGGAGCGGGGGTGGAGGTGAACGCAACAAACGTACACCTGTACGTGCAGAAGTACGCCGAGATGCGGATGCTGCGATGCCAGGAGAAGGCACTGAAGGTAAGCTTGTCTTGTCCAGATCTGTGTTGCTCAGTATACTCACCTTTGTAGGTCTTGGCTCTGATGTAATGTTATGTACAGTAGAGGGGTGGGTGTGTGTGTGTGTGTGTGTGTGTGTGTGTGTGTGTGTGTGTGTGTGTGTGTGCATGCGTGCGTGTGTGTGAGAGAGAGAGGGTGTGGGGGGAGGGGGGGGAGATGGATCCTTTACTCTTTCGTGGAAAAAGCTACAGGCAAACAAAATTAGATTCCAACTTGCGGTTGCTACACTGTTGTCAAAGAGAAACAGAGCGCCGTCCCTCTCTCTCACATGCAAAACAACCCTAAGCTTAACTTCTGCGTGCTCTTTTCTGAGTATGAACATTTCATTATCATAACTCAGTCTCTCTCCCCTCCCCCCTCCCCCCCCCCCTCACTCACACACACAGGCACTTACATTCTCTCTCACTCTGCACGCATATCTTTTGCGTTTAGAACATGCTTGTTATGCAGATTACCAAAATCTGACAAAACCAAACTGATTGTGTTATGCAGATTACCAAAATATGACAAAACCAAACTGATTGTGTTATGCAGATTTCCAAAATATGACAAAAACCAAACTCGTGTAAACTGACCCACATAATTTGATGGTGTGTACAGAACATGAGGATGGGTGTATTTGACGTGATCCCTACCTCGTCCCTGGAGGGTCTGACGGCGGAGGACCTCCGTCTGCTGCTCAACGGCGTGGGCGACATCAACGTGCAGACCCTCATCAGCTACACCTCCTTCAACGATGAAAGCGGTATGTCAGTCAGTCAGGAAAGAGCCAGTTGACGGAACGACACGCACCACTGGTTCCAGTGAAGCATAAGTTTGACCTCACTGCTCACATCCTGTATCTGACTTTTTTTCTTTTTTTTGCTGCCCCAACTCTTTTTGCCAGCTTCAGTGGTGTTCCTCCCAGGTCATGGGTGGAATCCACGGAGGGCTCGAAAGCTGGGGCAGTTTTTATTATGCATGAGGATGGAGATGAGGATAATGGTAAGATGATGCCATGGAGGTCTGCGTGGCTTGGGACTGCGGGACAGGGCTGCAGGACATTCCACGCTTCCTCTCATTAATATCCCGCGTTGCTGGCTGTGTACGAAATCATCCACATCATAAGACGTGTCATACCAAGGGAAGCACCCCGAAAGTCACACCCGTGAAGTGGGTGAATCTCGGCTGTGTGGCAACAGCCTCCCCATTGGGCCCATAGCACGCCCGCTGTGGGTAGGAGCCAACCTAGGTAGGAAAAATCCCACTTGCCTTGGCTGGGACGCGAACCCGGGTCTCCCGGTCCATGGTCTGAAGTGCTAACCACTGCACTACGGGGGCTGGTCTGTATCTGACTGTTAGTGTGATATCGATGTTTTCCAGCTTCTGGGCAGGCACCTCTGGCTTTCTGCTCTCAGAGTAGAGGGCTCGAAGGCTTTGGCAAACGTTTGTTATCTCTTTGAGAGCCGCAGCTTGGCCACCCCCTGCCTGCTTTATGATAAGACAGGTTAAAAACAAACCACTGCACACCAGTAGGAGCCACTTCAAGCCACTGTCACACAAGGCATGGGCCTTCCCCGCGTGGGCCCAAGATGGCTGCAGGTTGCATATGATATGGCTTCTGATGATCTGAAGAGTTCAAATTCAAAATCAAATTTAAATTCAAATTACTTTGTTCATCCCAGAAAGGAAATTATAGGCCACCATAAAAAATTACAACAAATAAAACTTGCACTAACAAAAGCCTCAGTCGCGCACGCAAGTAAATCTAATCTGGCACACACTGACAACCAGACACACATCCTGTATAAATCCAAAGCAATTGCGCTCTTAAAATGCACTCACAAACATCATTATATCTGAAACACTCGCACACTCATAAATATGACATACTCTCTCTCACACACACACACACACACACACACACACACACATGTATATGAAAGTCTTGTGTACTCGCACACAAGTATTCCAAATAAAATTGCGATTTTTGGGTGATGCATCTCTTGGTTCCAGTGAAGCATCAGTTTGATCTCGCTCTTCAGATCCCGTGTCTGACTGTGATGTGCGAGTATCGATGTTTTCCAGCTTCGGGGCTCCTCTGACTTTCTGCTCTCAGAATGAAATTAATACTTTCAGCCCTGCCACCGCATCACCTACGGTCTCGCAGACCCTAACAATAATATGCGTGCATGTGACCGACTCTCATACGCACTGCACAGTGGAAGATTCCCCTGTAGGATGGATCCAATACTTCTTGAGAAACTATAGGGTTTTGTATGCAAGAGGGCAGCTTCAGATCTAGCACACTTGAAAAACTTCCAGACAGAGCGTTATCGCTATTGAGATTCCTTCAGGGCTGAAAGGGTTAAGAGCACAGGATGTGAAGGCATTTCTTAATCTGTGAGAATAACAGTGTCCCTGACAGAGTTCTGACTGTTGTGTGTTTGCAGGTGAGAACAGCGATCGCGTTCAGCGCTTCAAACGTTGGTTCTGGTCGGTAGTGGAGAAGATGAACAATATAGAGCGACAGGACTTGGTGAGTTGGTCTCTCATATATCCTCCTTGTCTTTTTCATTGTACACCAGTATTTTCTTCCTTCTCAAGTCTCAAATGGATCAGGGTGGACAAAGAGGAACCCAAACTTTCCAAGATGGTGGAAAGGAAGTTCTTTTCCTTACCTCCCCTGTGAGATGGGAGACACAAGCCAAGAGCAGTTTAAAAAAATGATAGAATGGGGAGTGCCAAATCGGCCAAGTTATCTCCTTTTTTTTTTCTTTTTTTTTAAATGGACATTAGGCATTTGGTTCAAGTTGCATTATCATTTTACTGGTCTGGCTGAAAACTTAATGGCAGATTTTTGGTGCCTGGTTGTAAAGTAGAGATCCCTCCCCCAGTCAGCTTTCCTTGATTTTTCACTGTGGTCGAAAAGTAATGATACTTGAAATCTGAGGTCATTATGGTAGAATATCTTGAGCGTACAGACAACCGTTTCAAAACATAAGATGCTTTCTGTTGAGCCTTGTAACCATGGAAAATGAATGTTCCCAAAAATGCTATTTTGTTCAACAGGTCTACTTCTGGACCTCAAGCCCAGCGCTGCCCGCCAGCGAGGAAGGTTTCCAGCCGATGCCAAGCATCACGATTCGCCCGGCTGACGACGAGCACCTGCCGACCGCAAACACCTGCATCTCACGGCTTTACATCCCGCTGTACACCAGTAAATCCACGCTGAAGGCCAAACTGGCACTGGCCATCAAGACCAAGTCCTTCGGCTTCGTGTGACGGACCGATTAGGAAAAAAAAAAAAAATTCAGAGAACGAGAGAGATTGCGAGAAAGACTTGTGTGTCGGAAACATGTCGATGATGTGTGTTTTTCACGCCGTTTAGTCATGCTTTGCTGTTTGTATGAGTGCCTTTTTTGTGGTTGTTTGTTTTATGTTATGGTGGAGAGATAAATGCTAGTCGGTTGATGTGGATGTAGAGAAACAGTTAATAGACGGGAGGGATGGTGGAGGGAGGGGTGGTGGAGGTGAAAGGGCAAATTTTTTGTTGTTGTTTTCAGAGGGGCGAGAGGGAGGGGATGCTAGAAATATAAGGGGAGATAATGCGAGATACAGGATGTGAGGAATTTAGAATGTTTGAAATCGACTTCGGGCGTAGTACAGTATTCTTGCTCCGCTTACTCATTTATCAGGAAAAGACCCACAGACTGCCCTGTAGTCAGTGACTGTTCACAGTGGAATGACTTCAGACAGCGATACCTCTTAGTGACCATTGTGTTTCCCCCCAGACTCCAGTACAATTGAGTAGTGTTCAGTAGTATACAACTGAGCGGCATTGGCAGTTTCAAACATTCTGCTGCCGTACCCTATGGCACATCGTCAAGTTTAGTAAGCTGGTGTAGCTAAGAGTGTTGTCTCTTTCAGGCTCTTGCTTTTTTTCTTTTTTCTTTTTTTTTTTTCCTGTTCTGGGATCTGCTAGATCCAGTGATCACTTTTCCCTTACAGGCACAGTTCTCTCCCTTGCAGCGTCCACTTACCTCCCTTTGTGTAGTACAGCGTACTTTTCACTGCTGCAATCACCACATGCTAATTTCAGTTTTACTACTGTTCTACCAGATGACGTGATACTATAGGCAGGCGGGTGGAGACGTGATCCCTCCTGATGCGGACGCGCCGTACGTTGTTCCATACTTATACATGGCTAACCGCGCATGAAGGAAATGACATCTGACCGTACCCCATAATCCACGTAAGGCGTTGCGCCGCTAGCTAATCCCCTTTTAGCCTCTGCCGCGCGGTTAGCCATTTATACGTCGTACGGAGTGTCCCCATAAGAAAGGATCTCGTCCCCAACCGCATGCCTATAGTATCATGTTATCTGGTAAGTACCTAGGAGAAAGCCATTTTACTGTAAAAATACAGGGGTTTTTTGTTTTGTTTTGTTTTTTTCCCCATATTTTTGGTAATAAAGCAACTCCTGTTGCCACAGTCAAATCAAGTCACTGTACAAACGGTACAGGGTTACAAATGGATAAATAAAAACTTGTTTGGGTGTCTTCTGATCAAGTCTTGGCACTTTTTTGGTCATCATGTTCAGCGATCAGAAGTTCTGTTCATGTCATGTGAAAAGAACTACATGTGCTGTGTGAGTTTAGCATTTTGTTGACGCATGAGTTATATAGTTCAGCAGTTTTGAGCACCCTGTTTTCCTTGACTAATTTTTTTTTTGTCTCAGACTACACCAAAAGAAAAAAAAAAAAAAAAAAACCCTAAAAAAAAAAAAAAAAAAAAAATGAGCAACAAAAAACAAACCAATAATACTGGAGGAAAATCGCGCAAACAATTAAACAAAACAAAAGAAAAAATACGAATATGGTCTATTGTACTTGAATGGTAGTCGCCGAACACAAACTGATACTGACAGTACATGTAAAATTAATGAATAGTTCTCTGCTTCATGTCTGTCAAGCATTGTGTTTGAAAGCCGAGGACTGAGAGGGTTTTTGTTTGTTTGTTCTTTATTGTTGCTTGCTTGTTTTTTTTTTATGCTGCTTTACTTTGTGGTGCATTGCATT